>JABBWD010000279.1:0-23674 GCA_016628565.1 Suillus placidus | reverse complement strand
CCATGTCGCCGCTCCGGGCCGTTCTTTAACATTCGCATCGCATCCACAGAACCTTTTCTAGGGTCGTTTCTGTTGCAGCTTGTTCCTTTGTATTTTTTTCAGTAGCTCATGTCAACCCAGGCCCAAATACCCATATTTGTTAAAGTTTCAAAAGATCGATCGATCAGGCCCTGGCTTGGCGACATCAATGTTTCATGTCCTGAGTCGAGTGCCTCTACCCAATAAGTGGATTACCCTTTCCTCTGTCGTCGACTGGAATTTCGTTGTCCCGCCACGGCCAGGCGTTCATGCTGTGTCAATACTCAGGTCAAGCTCATGTCCTACAGCATTGGCTGTTGCCTAGCATTAGACACATGACATGCAACCTGAATACACAGGAAACGAATACAGCAATACGCTCCAGCGCGATGACATCATTGATACTGTCAATAGACGCGGGTATAAAATTTCATCGCCTACCTACAAGTATGACTTACACAACCCTAGTCAGACGCGTCACGGCCAACCGCCCCTCGAACGATTACGATAGCCCGAAGATTGTGCGCTTTGAACCTCGTCTGTTAAGCTCGCATTGCAGGGCGATTTAAGTTGCCACTTGCCCTGCTACTTATACATCAGTACGTTGACTGGAGAAGTCAGGTCAGCATATGTGACGCTGTGTTCATGTCCACTCACTGTTTTGATTTTTTCACCCTTTTATGGACTTTTCTTGACGCTTTTACAATACGCCACGCAACGATAACGTCAGACAAATTTCTGATCCATTTCTAAACGAAATTTGATCAGTGTGCACACTTCTTATCAATATTCAAAACAGTCACCCAGGAAAAACAAGCTTTCCTTGCTTCGCGCAAATTGACTATGAGAAGACCAAGAGATTGATCTTGCTCTGCGACCGCTACCAAACGTTTCAAATTCTCCTTTTTAAACCCAGCGAGCAAATGTCGAAGTTCGCTGCTAGGACAGGCAGAAGAAAGGTGTGTACCCCACCAAAAACGTGCATACTGGCGTGCATTGTGTGCTGCTGCTCCATATGCTGGCTCCGTTCGTATGAGCAAGTCAAGGCAGCGACACGCAAGGTGCTCGTGAGCATGAGCGTCATCCACGTGGTATTCTTTCGAGCGAAGAGGATCCTGCATAAAGTCGTTGAGCGAAGCGTGATAAATCTCGACGTTTCCAACTCCATCGGGTGGATTCAAGATGACGGGTGAAAATGCTTCCAGCATCACAGCTAAGCTCTCTTTGTCCACATGGAAGAGTTCTTGGAGGTCACTAAGAGGGAGCGGTTGAAGGAGACGGATGATGGACGCTAACATCCGGTAGTTCAAGGCTGGATTCTCCGAAGTTGCAATAATCTGTCGATAAAGCTGGTCGATGTCAGCGCCAACGTTCGACTTCTCGCTAAGTAAGAGATCTAGTCTCTGTTGGGGGTATTGACCGACGGGGGATAAAAAATTGATGGCCATAGCAGCATAGACAAAAAGACCGCCTGCCTTAAAGGCCAAGGTCTCGAATTCAGCCTCTGACGGCCAAGGTTTGGGGGGCCGCCCGAAAACGGCCGAACGACTTGTCCGGATGTTGTCGAGTGATGCTCGCAGAAAGAAACGAACGTCCTGTACAATGTCTGCATCACGTGTGGTGAGGGAAATCTGGCGGACACCAGGTGGCATGGCTGCGCGGATATGAGCCTCGGGGCGGCTCGTAAATATCAGATGGATGGTCGGCAAGTCTGGGCCCGAGAGCATCTCCGTGAACAGCGTGACCAGTCTTGCCGCCTCTTCAGGAGAAAGACATTCATCAAGAGCATCAATGATGATGGCATAAGACGTCTCTTGACGGAATCTCAGAACGTGTAGCGGATTGATGACCAGCTCCCGCATCTGGTCAACACGAGATTTTTCAGACGATAGGAGAATCTCGTCTTTCTCGATCGCTTGCGCAATATCGCCTCGAATGCGGGGGAAAATCAATGCGAGCTGGTATGCGATGGTAGGAATAATCTTGCCAGCAATTGGTACATGCTTGTTTATATGCTTGTGCGAGAAGAAGAAAGTGGCGGCAAGCCTTCCAGCTCTTTTCATCTCCTCAGCTATGGTGAATGCGATGGATGTCTTTCCAACGCCGGCGAGGCCATTGAGCCAAATATTTGTTTGATCGCGTCGGTCGAGGACTTCTCTCAGACTCTCCCGAAATTCAACACGCGTGTTCTCCATGCATCGTGAGTGGGGCTGGCGTTTTTCGGAATCGAAAATACCGCTGTGTTCTACGACATTGCATAGACTCCTCCATGCGTCGTTAGAAGTCGATGTATGCACTTAGAGATAACCCGTTAGCACGATTCTAGACGGGGCGGGCACACGAAAAACTTACTAAAATCCATTGTTGGGGAGCTGAGAGTGAGTGCTTTGGACAGATCCGGGTATATATATCATGGTTGTGTCAAGCAGAACGTGGAGGCTGTGTCTACTGTCCACCTTGGCATGCGTCGAAGAAATAAAAATTCAGCGCACCGTTTGCTCCCGCGATCTTCCCTGAACAGCCGACCCAAGTCTCATACTACTGCACTCCTTCCCTTGCGGGCGGATTCAAACATGGGCATAATGACCAATGTATCACGTACGCTAGATAGTTGGGGAGGTCGGGAAGATCGTGCAATGTGCATGGTCCAATATTTGCACACACTACGGTTAATAAATTAATAACTCATTAGTCAGCGAGCTCGAGGGAAACGGGTTAATTTGAAACTTGAATCCCACATCGATCGACTCGGAAGCAACTGCACGCAACGATGCGGCTTCCTCTCAACAAGACTCGACTGTTGTACTTGGAGGCCCAACCACACAACAGCGCTACAGCCGAATCGTTAAATCATATCGGGACAGTCGTTCAGGTCACCATCAGAAGCAGAAACGCAAGGTAACAAGACAACTGCTGGGGATATTTTCAACTTTATCCTTAGAGGCTTGACCACATCTTGTTTCCAGTCCTTCAAAGGCGGAACTGGCCATATTTGCTATAGAGCAGCACGATATCACGGTAAGCGCGCATTAGCCGTGATGCATGCTGACGAGCTGGGCCAAACTTGAAGTCACTTATATATTCAATTGATGTCTTGACAGACGGCTATAGAGACATTACTACTTGGACATGTCAATGGTTCCGACTCGGAGAAGCTTCCTAAACGCGTGGTCATTCGAGAAGACAGGCTGCTGGGATACGTTCTTGTTGGCGGTAAGGAGTTATATTTTCTGTCTTGTTGATTTATCTCGTTACAAAATTGTCCAAACCTAACTTTTAAATCGACTGTTGAGCTAATTGTGTTCGTTGATGATTTGTAGAGCGACGGAAATGGACGTACGGGCGACGTAAACAATTCTACTGGGGCAAACATCCGTTAAGGAGTGGCGAAGACAAATGGGTATTCTACTTCGAGACCACGAAATTGCAGGTTAACTATGCCAGGCGTCTAGTCTGAATTTGTTCGTAGCCATGGCCCAATATCTATCGAACAATCAGCAGCACTCGCTGTCGCTCAGCTGTCACTGTAGACCTCTGGAATATAACTGATGCGAAAGTACAGTCAGCTTTTTATTCCGCCATATTGCTCACACCAAACTGTTTCCATACATGCTCCGTATTCACGCGGCGAAATGTTGATAAATTGCCTATATGAAAGTGTGCTTTTCCCTCGTGTATACATCCGTCCAAAGTCTCCTACAGCTTAATACACATTTGGGCTCGTTCACAGATCCCTCCTCATAAATATGTTGTCCCACTAGAAGAAACGCAAGTATATCGTTATCATCGATCATTCATATCAAACTAACCGGAGCATTCAAAATATGCCGCTAGAGGCGTCCACCCACCCCTGGAACAAAGCAGGAGGTTCATGCCATGCAGGCCTTCCTTGGAATTTACGACGTCCTGGATTATATCTGCGCGGTGTAGCGCCCAGCTTGGACGTACTGCCCTGAGATTGTGTGGGTGGTTGAACAACAACAATGTTATCAGAAGGGATGGTCTTCCAGGTGGTACCCATCTTGTATGAGATGAAGCAGCTACACGTGAGTTATCACATACCACTATTGATTCTGAGTGGGGGCGAGATGCTGAGAAGTCGGCTGCGCCCTTCAACGCCAAAGATGGACCTGGGACAACGGAATCCCGAGTACTCTTCATGTCAAGAAAATCGACAGAGCTGGTCTCTGGGCACGTAAAATCCAGCTGTTCCGTTATCGCAAGCGGTTTGAGATCTTGTTGATGCTGAAGGAGGCTCCTCTGCTCCCGTATGATGGCGCTTTGCATCATGAGCAAGTCAATGTGCTCCTTAATTTCATTAATCTGCCCTCGCAGGGAAATTAATTGATCCTGAAGGAATATGAACGTTTAAATTGGACGACAGAGTTCCAAGGTTTACTTACCTCTGTAACGAGGGTGCTAACGCTAGCATGATTATCGTACATAACAACTTTTGCTGTAGGTCAAACAACCAAGTGAAATGGCCGAATGAATTAAATATATGGTCAAATGCTTCGGGGAAGAGTGTGACTTAGGGATGTACAGACGTTACCTGCATAGGATTGCGCCTTTATATTTATACTAGTAGTCTGATGGCAGCCTGTCCATGTAGGTAGAAGGCGCCGACTGCTGACATGGGATTTTGGGTTCTTCATCCCTGCAGTTGCACAGGCAGCACAGCTCACTGATCATCATGGGCAGGCAGGCAGGCAGTGCCTGCCTGCCTCGGTTGGGTGCGGATGATGGTCAAGTATTACGGTAATATTAATGTCATGGGTTGGAATTTGGTACCTCTTTGTTTCAGCATGTGGGAATGATACTGCTAGTACCAGGCCACCGCCGCTGGCCTAGTGATCTCCGCTAAAGCTAAGCGCACAAAGACAGGTTGGCACCATCACAGTCACCGTCAACAATGACGACACCCTGTTTTGCATTTGTTCATGTTCTGCCTGATTAAGTTTGTTCCAGGGTGAAACAAACAAAGTCTGATGAATCTGTGAAACATGTCGTTTTTTGGCTATTATCTCGTCGTGCGCATACACATATGCGTTGCGACCCCATCCATACAGCGCCAAGTATGACATCAGCTGAGCGTCAGTGCAGATCTGCATAGATGATCACATGTGGCATCCTGTTTTCTCTCCACTGTCGGGAGTCGCCAAGGCTCGCTGAGAACACATTATTGAAATGAAGCCCGTTCATTTAATGCGCTACCGGGGATGTACTGGTTGCCCAGCCTTGCCCCAGCCTGCCCTCGGAACCGTCATCCGGCGCTTAATTCATCAACGATCAATGATCCTCGCGCTGGTATTGGAAACGAAGCCTTGGGTACCGAGATCTAGGCTGTCATGCATTTTCATACATAATTCTTCAGATAGCTGCCGTGTGGTGATATAAGTCTTTTGAGGATAAGTATGATTACCCCCCTTTCCCCCGCGCATTTGCTGTGATAAAGCTCGAAAGCCTTCCATAGTACAACCTTGAAGGGAAAGTTTCTTGAAGCAATGCAGTTGCACAATTTCTTGCTGTGTCGAAGGCTGACGAGGGAGGAAGCAAGTAGCTCAGTCCATCTGCTATGGCGATGGTCGCTGGCGAGGTCGGCACAGAGATAAAGAAAGCCAATTTAGTCTTCAAAAAAAGATGTCGCTCCGGAATTTCTGCTTGTATTCGATCTCGGTCATTCCGAGCGGTTGCAAGAACGACTTCATGGTTCTATGTCGAGTCTTTTCTGCTATGCATACAGCACGGGTAATAACCATATTGTCGGGGGGAAGTAAGGGCAGGAGTAGGCCATTTGACGTGCCCGTACATAATCTGTAAATATAGAGAATCGGAATATAGATGGAATATAGGCAGCACGATCAGCACCTGCGATTTTAAAGGACGTAGCTATTTTGACGCGGTCCTGCTGCGCCTGTGACGCGGCACAAGTATGTTACCATATTACTCCCTCATGGATTCAGCATCATCTTTCATATGCTTCAAATATGTGAGCTCAGGCTCTACGTTGATCCATGGATGTCTCAGAGGACCCTCTCACCTTTATATGATTCAACTGCGCATTGCAACGCAATGATATCGTCATACAACGACCGGACCCAAGCACTTATACTTCGTTTAATAAATCACCCTCTTTTTCTAGCCTGTAGGTAATCAATTGTAATCAATTGAGGCAGCCGAGCCCGAGGCCTGAGCGATAGGTAGAAAGAATTGTTTGGACTTACAACTTAATATATTATAAGTTAGACGGTGCACATATCCAGAAGAGACTCGGATTGCATGGTGAAAAGTTAGTGTATTGCAATAGGTTTTCTGATACAAGGCATGCATCAGAATAACTACTCAACCAAGCGCAGGGCCATGCAATATGATTAAGATGTTGAAATCATTGACGCGGTCGTGACGCGGCAGTGACGCAGCTTGGGACATGGACGAGGCTTGATGCACAAATAACCAACCTATCTGCGGAAAAATAATGTCTGCTAGACTCCAAGTGGAGTCAGACCACCACTAAAGTCAATAGAGACCGCACAGAAGTTTGTGACGCACTACAAGGTGGTTCATGCTCAGTTCATGAGTCCATATACGCCAAGCGCTGTAACTTCAGTCTTCATGTCGAGGATAAGATCTAGATTCCAGTATTTCAAGCAATGTTGCATGGCATGGCAAGGTTTTTTTTGTGGTGGTGCCGCGTGTCAATGTCAATCCCAATGTTACCTAGTTCCCGATTGGCAGATGGGCCTCGCATTTGAGAGACTAGATCTTGCTCCGCTCGCCTAAATTTTTGCACAGCGACCACAGAAGATTTCCGTTCATTGCCAAAGTAAGCATCAGAGTATAATTTGTTCCAGCGTACGCCGTAGTAGAGACTCAAACTTGACCCGAACGGCGAAGAGTTGAGAAGCAATACATCACTTGGGAAGGTTTTCCAATAGCTGTGACGATGTGTTCGTGACGCGTCGTCTGTGCTGTCACCCTCACAGTGATACATTCCAGTGGAGGTGTATCCGCGATTGTGTGCCTGCGTGTCGCGAGCAAGGCAAGAAGTGGTGAAGAGCACTAGGGTACGGACGAAAAGTGGGTTGTTAATAACATTGCTAAGAAAGGTGTGTTAATAACACGTTAATAGCATGTTAATAACAGGCACACGGCCATGGGGGGGTGACATGGTGCTAATAAGTTTATTGACCCCCATAGTCTTTGTGAGTCGCCTTCTGACCTTCTGTTGTTCCGAGTTTTCAAGTACCTCAAAATTGTTATTGAGGCCGAGTTCAAGTCCCAGCACAACCCCACATCAGGAAAACCCTCCCAGGACAAATTTACATAAAGTTGCAACATTTGCATAATTACATGTATTTATGAATAAAATTGCTAAGGTTGATAATGTTAGAGCCGTTAGATAGAACAAACAAATGATTAGCGTGAATTATCTGAATGTTGAAAAAGTAACTACAAGTAGCTAGTCATAATCCAACTCGAGAATGCGGTGAACTGACAGGATGGCGACGGCAGCATCAAAATGTCCGTGAAACTTGACATTTGAATAGTGCGATCCCCAAGTGTGGGCGTAGGCGAGTAACTAAGACCAGGTGTCGAAGATGCAACAGACCTAGCGTGAAGTGAAAAACATGAAAAAATGTACAAACTCGTTAGTATTATAAATGAATGCAGAAAAAGAACACGCACCATTTGTTAGTGTTGTGATGTGCAATCCGAGCACATTGTTCGTGCACTCACTAGCGGAGTTGTAAGAGTAACTGAGTGGCGGAGTAAATAGTCAGTATAATAGATTATCGGAAACAACCGAATAAATCTGCGCCACGTACTCCTATCGTCGTCGCTGTTCCCACTAAGCTCAGAACCTAAATCATAAGAGGTTACGAGCCCTGTAATACGTTAAAGCAAACGTTAAGATAAATCCATTGATACTACGAATATAATGTCCAACCCCAATCCTAATCCTACGACTTCTACTACTGTTGGAGCTTCCTCGACAGTACCTGCACCTGCAACAACTACTCAGAAGCCGAAGGAAATAAATCTGGGAGCATTATCGTCATATAAGATCGAACCGCTGAAAGAAAAAAATTGGAGCGGATGGAAAGCTCGTATGATGGGCCTCCTAAAGCTTCACGGCGTGTCCGACCATGTCGATAGCACAACTATAAAACCAGATCCTAGCAAGGCAGATGAGTTAGTATTATGGAACAAGTTGGACCAAGTTGCGCAGACCTTGATCATGAACAGTATCACTGATGAGCAGATGGTACATGTGACCGAGGCAGCAACGGCCGAACAAATGTGGACAAACCTTATGAGTATCCACCAAGTTCGAGGACAACAGAGCGTCGTCGTTGCGAAGCGAAATTTGTTCGCTATGCGAGCGGCTGAAGGCGTTAATATCATCGAACATGTCAATGATATGAAGCGACAACAAAATGATCTTCACCTTATGGGGGAGATTATAACGGACAAAGAATATAAATCTTTGCTCGTAATGTCCTTACCTGATTCGTGGGATGCCTTCACATCCTCGTACCTTGGTACACATGCGGATGTGACAGGAGTGAAGGGCATAACCTCGCAAGAAATCACGTCATTGATTATTGATGAATACAATAGGAAGGAGTCACACGAGTCACATACCTCGCAGGAAAAAGGGTACTACGCTAAGAATACCGAACGCGGTAAGAAGCGTAAAATCGAGAAAGAGAACCCAAAGTCGAACCTAGTTGAATGTACTATTTGCGGAAGACATAACCATGCCACTTCAAGATGTTATTGGAAGGGGAAACCAAAGTGTACGTCCTGTGGAAAGTTTGGACATGAGACTTCGGCATGTTGGGGAAATAAATCCTCACGCACACCATCCAAACCACAAAGGCCTAAACGTGCATATCAAGCACGAGGCACAGATGGTGAAGGCTCCGAGATGGAAGTGGAAGACGAGCCAAATGTGGCGTTTATGGTTCGATCCGGGAATAACTCGGATGAGGACAAAGAACCTATGATCTGGTACGAATGGTTTGCTGATTCAGGAACGACTTCCCATATAACGAGAGTTCGAACTGCACTTACAGATTATGTCCCGGCCAAAAGTGAGGTCATGGGAATAGGAAACGAATCTCTCGAAGTAAAGGGACGAGGTACAGTCGAGCTTGAAAGCTATATAGGAAAGCATAAGGTTATCATTCGTCTGAAAAATGTATTATATGTACCGAGCGCATCCAATAACTTAGTATCGATCTGTCAACTAGATAAAGACGGAGGATGTGCAAAATTTAGCGCAGGAAAGGTTGCCCTATATGCAAAGCAAGGGCAACAGATTGCCGAAGGTACTATAAATAAAGGACTATATAAACTAAATATGAGAGCGAAGTTACGACCCATAAAAAAGGCACATACCATAAAAAAGAGACCAGCCGCAGACTGGCTCACATGGCATAAAAGATATGGGCACGTAGCTATAAGTGGTTTAAAAAAACTACACAAAGAAGGTTTAGTAGACGGTTTCGAGGTAGAGGAGAGTGAACCATTATTTGTATGCGAAGCCTGCATTCGAGCAAAACAAACTAGAGAACCTTTCCCTAGTGTATCAGATAACCGATCAAAAACACTAGGAGAAATGACTCACAGTGATGTATGGGGACCGGCACGCGTTCAATCAATCGGAGGTGCACGGTACTACATATCATTCATAGATGATTGTTCCCGTAGATCTACTGTGGAGTTTATGAAGCAAAAAAGTGAAGCTACATCGAAAATGCAACAATATGTTGCTTACCTTGAACGACACCGTGAGGAACCACCGAAAAAAATTCGAGTGGATAACGGTACCGAGTATATTAACAAAGAAATGCTAGAATGGTGTAAGAATAAAGGGATAGAGCTGCAAACGACGGCACCCTACTCACCACAGCAAAATGGAGTATCTGAGAGACAGAACCGTACCTTAACAGAGTTAGTGAGAGCAATGATAACAGAGAGAAACTTACCAGAATTTTTATGGGTGGAAGCAGTTGCACACGCTGCTTATATACGAAATCGGGCACCGACCCGAGCGTTAGAAAACGCGACCCCTGAACAGTTATGGAGTGGTCAAAAACCGGACGTGTCACACTTTCAAGAATTTGGTGTACCTGTATATGTGCTCCAGGAAACACCAGTCAAGTCTAAAATGAAGCCGCGTTCAGTAAAACATATATTTGTCGGCTTTATAGATGGACCAAAGGCAATAAGATATTATGACGCAAAGACATGTCAGATAAGGGTGAGTCGCAACTATAAATTCCTGTCCTCACCTGTAGGATTCCCCGAGACCGCAAATGATGTGCAGCGTGAGGGGGAGATAGGGAGTATAGACGCGCAGACATCAGGGGGAGCTGACGCGCAGCTACCTATGAATGAACACTCCGAAAATAAACGGAATAGAGATATACAAGAGCACATACCAGAAAAAGGCTCGAACACTAATAATAAGCGAAAAGAGCCATCAGAGAGAAATGATCTGCCCAGAAGAACTAAAAGACAAACGGTTAGACAGGATTACCGTAAAATACATGACCCGGACATACCGTTTGACGAAGACGAAGATGATAAGTCTAAGTCATATAAAGTCAGAAACGGAGAAGAAAGACTATCGCAACTTACAGAGGAAGATATAGTCCTGATTGCAATAGCGGAAGGAGGTCATATAAACCCAAATGAGCCAAAGAATTTAACTGAAGCAAAAGCACAATCAGATTGGCCGAAATGGGAAGAAGCAATACAAGCAGAACTCACCCAATTAAACAATATGGGTACTTGGGAGTTAGTTGATCCTCCCGAGAACAGAACCTTAGTCGGAAATAAATGGGTTCTAGTAAAGAAAACAAATAAGGAAGGAGAAATTGTCAAATATAAGGCCAGACTAGTAGCGAAGGGATACTCACAAATACCTGGAATGGATTATACAGATACATTTTCGCCCGTCGTGCGGCTAGAGTCGATATGATCAACAATATCAGCTGCAGTATCCTTAGACTGGGAAATCGAACAGATGGACGTAAAAGGTGCGTACCTAAACGGTATACTTACTGAAGAAGTATATATGGCACAGCCAGAAGGATACGACGACGGCACAGGAAGAGTATGCAGACTTCGAAAAACACTATATGGCCTGAAACAATCAGGACGTGAGTGGAATATAGAATTAAACAATCGCCTAACGAGTATAGGCTTCAGACGTACCGATTCAGATCCATGCATATACATCAGATCAACCGAGCACGGTAAAGAGATCATCACCGTATGGGTAGATGACCTATTACTGTTTGCGAGTGATAAAGACCTGATGAAAAGATTAAAAATACAATTAAAGGCTATACTAGATGTTACGGACCTTGGAGAACCGAAGAAAATCGTCGGAATTGAAGTCACTCGAGATCGCGAGAGCAAGACCTGTAAACTCTCGCAAGGGCGATATATAGACTCAATTTTGGCGAAATACGGTCTTCAAAACTGTAATACAGTAGGAATGCCGATGGATCCGAAAGTCGTACTGGAGAAAGAGGAAACTGATACAAAAGGTGATCGTAGCAATAGCTACGCATCGTTAGTCGGTTCCTTAATGTACTTGGCAGTTGCAACACGTCCCGATATCGCATATGCAATACAAAGACTTAGCTCATTTGCTGCAAATCCAGGTTTAGCACATTGGTCAGCAGCAAAACGAATATTAAGATACTTAGCAGGGACGAAAGAACTCGGAATAAAATATCGAGGAAAATATTCCACGAGTGTTGACGAGATAAAGTTTGAAGGATGGACAGATGCAGATTATGCTAATGACATCCGCGACAGAGTGTCAGTTCAGGATATGTATTTAAATTAAGTGAAGGAGCCATTACCTGGAGCTCCAAGAAACAGAATGCTGTTTTGCTGTCATCGACAGAAGCGGAGTATACAGCAATGGCACATGGTGCAAAAGAAGCGGTATGGCTTCGATATTTGTTCGAAGACTTAGAATTGGCACCAAAAGGGCCAACAATCCTGTACGGAGACAATATGGCGGCATTAGCAATAGCGCGCGACCCCCAATATCACGCGAAATCTAAACATTTTGATGTTAAAAATCATTACATCAGAAGTAAAATTCGCGAGAAAATAATAAAAGAAGAATATTGTCCTACAGATATAATGATAGCAGATATACTCACTAAACCGCTAGCCAAACCGGCACACCAAAAGCTCTCAAATATGTTGGGCATGTCCCCAGATTGAGGGGGAGTGTTGTGATGTGCAATCCGAGCACATTGTTCGTGCACTCACTAGCGGAGTTGTAAGAGTAACTGAGTGGTGGAGTAAATAGTCAGTATAATAGATTATCGGAAACGACCGAATAAATCTGCGCCACGTACTCCTATCGTCGTCGCTGTTCCCACTAAGCTCAGAACCTAAATCATAAGAGTTAGTGAGCCGCTCATCCTGGTCCCTTTTCCATTCGACACTAGCTCACCATTATCGCTGACGTGGCAGAGTGAGGGTCGCTGTCATGTGCATTCGTTGAATCGTTCGCATGATTTTACAAAGGCTGTAAGTCAAATATTTGCGCATGTTTATTTATTCCCACGAACACTCACATGACTTCTGGTTCAAAAACCTTTCACTTCAACTTCATCGAAGCTTCATCAACAACTCTCCATCTTACATGTTTCCTACCACAGATCCCATACAATATCTTCTCGAGGCAAACCCATAGGCACCCATCTGCAGGTGTGGAGTCATTTCCCTCTGGTGAAATTTTCTTTCGAGCTCCAGTCATACTGATTGAAGTCTTTACTCGGTGTTCACAGGTTTTGAGTGTCTTTATCCTCCTTCGAGCTCGAGCCATGCTGATCAAGATCTTTGCTTGCTGTTCACAGAGTGAGTGTCTTTATCCTCCTTCAAGTTTGAGCCATGCTGATCAAAGTCTTTGCTCGCTGTTCACAGAGTGAGTGTCTTTATCCTCCTTCGAGTTTGAGCCATGCTGATCACAGTCTTTGCTTGCTGTTCACAGAGTAAGTGTCTTGATTGTCCTTGATGGCTACTTTCGCCCTTGGACACAATAACACTGTGAAGCATTCGAGCTGCTTGGCCTCGACAGAATCATCCCCCACTCATTCATAGTGTACGATAAATATTTGTACTATATGTCTCTTAGTCGGTCATAGCGCATGCTGTTCTTTAAATCAATCAAAGACTAGTCTTTTCTTGTAATATTTGCTGTCTGATTTGGTTGGATTCCTCATCTAAAATCAAATGAATTAGCTCTACAATTCATGATAATATTTTTAAATAACTTCAGATTCTTTCTAATTCTTGTCTTTTTATCAGGGGGTAAAAAAAGCGATCTAAACTTGCTAAAGCTCTAATTTGAATTATTTAGACATAATAACGCAGGATTAGTCCTAAAAACTTCTAATTAGCTTAGGAGGTTTTTCCTGATGCACTCTCACAGGAAAAACAGCTGCTGATGTTCATGAAGCTTTTGTGCGCCAGTTCGAGCGCTATGTGAAAGGACAGTACCCTTTTGACACAATGATGGATGCTGGTCAGGACATCCTCTCATATTGGACTCACTTGACGAAGATACCTGAAGGTTCCATACTTGCTGTGAGTTTCAACCAGTCCTGACTACTTATAACTCAAGCTTTATCTCCAGTGTATCGCAGAAAAACTCAATTCAATCAAGCCCTCATCTGTGCCTGAGGAACGAATGATGTTGGTATTTACGAGGATGAATACACCAGCCAGGAACCGCCAACATGTCCGGACACTGGTGGACATGACTCAGATTCGACAATGGCATATGTATGATCCAAAGGTCAGTGTCCTATTCAGTGGCCTGTATTGACAACTCACGTCCCTTAGAAAATGGTCGAAAGACGGCACCCAGACATCTCATTCAGCGATCTCGACTCCATCATTTCCACACCCAAAGAATCAGCTGCTTGTCAAAGCCATGAACCCACTGGGAGCTATCTATCTGTGGGCGCAGATGAGCAGGAAGAAATTCTCGAAGATGAAGAAGACATGTGGCTCGATGAGACGCTAGTGGCTAAACCAGCGGAGGATTCGGCCTTCGACATTGAAGCAGAC
Source organism: Suillus placidus (assembly GCA_016628565.1). Taxonomy (NCBI): domain Eukaryota; kingdom Fungi; phylum Basidiomycota; class Agaricomycetes; order Boletales; family Suillaceae; genus Suillus; species Suillus placidus. The sequence continues at coordinate 9,538 of JABBWD010000279.1, read as the reverse complement.
GCAAACCTTCATGCACCAATTGTTACCAAGGCCTTGGCTGATGAATGCGAGGAAAGTCCTATCAACGGCCTGGGTGGCACTCAAGGTGATGCTACAGAAGACGATGCTGACCTAGAAGGCATAGACACCAAGTGGGACAGATTTTGGTAGTAGCTACAGTGAAATTTTCGATTTTTTGGTCACGTGACTGTTAATAACATGCTTGTTAATAACCCTATGCAACCACTTGATTATTAACATAGGTTAATAACAACGGGTTGACTTATCGTCCGTACCCTAAAGAGCACTACGCTACGACAAAGCCCGAAAGACACTCCGGGACCGTAGCTGAGCGCTGACTAAGCTACGGTACTATGCGGCTACTGCTCCCCGTGGTCCCCACCAACATCAGGTAAATGACCCGAAAATGATAAATTATTAGCAAGCTTTATCTTGTCTAAAATTTGCATAATACCTATCAGAATTGTATATCAATCGAGAAAGCTTTGAATACCCGGACTTACATGGGTGGAAGCCGCCAAATATACAATTATGGCAGTCCGGTTGCAATAGCTGGCAACTCTGTCACGGCGGGCAGGTAATATGTGCCATCTTGGTGGTAAGTTGGCAATACACGACAATTTCGACTTGCACTGGTCATGACATGCAACCTTTGACTATTTTGACTTCCTCCGCAATCCCTGAATAGATGCCAGTGTCGGTCATAGAATTATATGGCCGGACTATCTTGGATCGAGCTGCCTACAACCCAAGGGTGCCGAGCATTCGCAATGTGGGACCAAGCTGTATCAATGTGGTTGCTTTACGCAAGCACAGCTTGCCATTGCACCCTCGACAAGAACTTCCCCAGCGCTGACATTAGGTAAGTGGTTGTCATGCTATCCTTCATTGCCCACATCCGCTAGGTGCAGAATTTAGGCGATAAGCCACAGTGCGTTGCCATCTGACCCAACCTCAATGAGAAACGATAAGTGTACATAAAGTTAGTTTTTCCATGTTATCCACCCCAATATCTGAGCAAATGCTAATGCCTGACAAAGTTTTAAATGGCCGGACTATGTTGGACCGAACTGCCTGCAACCCAAGGGTGCCATGCATCCGCAACACATTACCAAGTTGTATCAATGGGGTTGACTCGTGCAAGCACAGCGTGCTATTGTACCCCTGACAAGAACTCCTCCAACGTTGACGTTAGTTATGTGGTCGCGATGCCCGCCTATGCTGCTCAGATACACTAAGTACACAACCCAGGCGACCAACGACGGCACGTTAGCATCCTCCCCAACCTTGTTTAGACATGGTAACCGCACACAAGGTCAGTTGGTCACTCTATGCTTCACATTCTCTCCCTCACTGATGGAGTCTTCTAATGCCAGACTGTTTTGGATGGGGGATGCTTTCGGCGCCACAATGCGAAGGCATGTCAGCGTGGTGCCCTTCATCAGATGATTGCTGAGGTTTAGTCATTAGACACAAGATAGTGAGGGATTTTGTTCACCGCAAACCCTCTCTGAATGATGACATTGTATAGTACGTTCTAACGTTAGGCTACATCGCACCAAGGCATAGCAGTATTGTACATTTTTTCGTCCTGCAATCACTTTGGTAGGCTTTACAAAAGCCAGAATCAGGCCGTCATTAGATTGCATTTAAATTAACTATGAATATATAAATTCAAATAAAACTATGAAGAGAGGGCATTTAGATTCGAAGCTTGTTTGAGGGCTAAACATTTTTGTCGGATTTTGAATAGCGCACTGTTGGCACTAATGGGTCTCTTGGCCGCAGAGGAAGTGGGGAAAACTTGGCTGAGTGAGTGACAATGATCAGCCTTAGTGGCATGGCGAAGAGCAAAAAAAAATACCGATTCCACCAGGTCAGTAGCTCGTCAATTTCCTTGTATTCTTCAGGGTCTTCTAATAGGTCGAGGAGGCTATGATAGAATGTCTCCGAGTCTGTAGTTGTGTCAGTACGAGAGAACACCGAGGACAAGCTCAGAGCAAATCGCACCTTCAATTGTACGTCAAAATTGTTCTGCCACAGAATTGATACTCAACAGACCTGAGTTGCGATATACGCTAGGGAGGCGATTGTGACGGAGTTCATGCCATGGAGCCGCGCATTTCCGGATCGCGTGGCCTTTGGTTCCCTTTCGACTGAACTTGGAGATGTGAACACATGCTTGTAGGCCTGTCGGAATACCTCATAGCAAATGAAATATCTGAAAAATGAGCGTGCACTCACATAGACTAGCAAGCGGCTCCGAAAAAGCCCGCACCACGGGTCTTCAGGGTCATAAACATGGTGGGCATACAAAAAAATGGGCCATTGATCCCCACAGACCAGCATCTCGCCGCTTCGTAGGTTCTCTTTAGTCCTACATTGAAAAAGTACAAAAGAAGATTCAGTATTACACAGATGCCAGCAAACAAAAATGTACTGGGGTTTGTTCCAGTCCAACCCAGCGGGACATAGAAGAGATCCTGTAAGGTCATGGTTGAAACTGCAGTCGATCTTAGAGTTTCTATGTAACGGGGGTCGTATGCCTTCCCCTTTGGGGGTAATCCAATCAAGTATTGCAGACTTTAACATTTTTGTGTCATCGCCCCTGGCGCCTGCGGCTCCCTTGCCGATCTGCAAATTGTAAGCATTAATCCCAGCCAAGCAGAAGATGACGCACCAGCTCTCCAAGGTGAAGGATTTCTTCCTCAGATCCGTCTTTCAGTCGCTCTAGAAGACCGGGATAGGAATCTAAAAGTTGCTCGAAGACGCGATGTTCTCGCCGCTCTCTGTCAAACACGTCAGCCAATGAGCAAATACCAAATGCAGAGGTAAAATTTCTTCACTCGGCAGGGAAGTCCTCCAACGGAACATCTTCTATTTGTTCAAGTCTCAAGATACCATTGGTGAGCAATGAGGGGTAGTTACACAGTGCGAACACTGTTCGACCAAAGTGGCGTCCATGGGACACTAGTGGATCAGATGAGGAGCTGTGAGACGAGCTTATTAGCCTATGAATGTTGCAGTCAAGCATCTGGGACAGCCTATGCTTTTTTGTGAGGTCCCATTTGGAGGGCTGACGAGCCACGTTTGCTCGGGACGCCGGAATCAGTGTCTTGGATGGTCATCAAAAGATGGGGAGGGAGAAAGTAGAGCTCTGCAGACACCAGAGGCGGTTTTATGCTCAGCACTACGTAATATGACAGGGTAACTGGTGGAAAAAGCAACAGCCACAGCAAGATTGATGATGGCCAAAAAAAGTGGCCGCCATGTACGGCCACCTTGAATGACGGCACATTCACGGCCACCATTAACGGAGACTTTGAATTACATGGCCATTGTAGCTGCTCGATTTTGTGTACCGAATAAACCTGAGCTTAGATAGTAAATTTGAAATCTGATGGTAAAGGGATATATAACTCCCTCGAGCTTTCAATTTTTCATTATAGCTCTGCACCAGAGAACGCATCTGCTAAGGCCCCCAATATGCCACAGCCTACTAGGTGTCAGACCTCCAAACTGCAAGGACATAGTATTAGCTTGAATCTGCGGTAAGCCTGATAGTCCTACCTGGCGGCAGCATGTGCTGATGTATTTCATTAGAATCGAGTTGGTGGACAACATGAACAACAACAGCCCCTTAGCATAGAGCGACGAGGCTCCACTTCCAGTGTCAGCGATTGACAATGAAAAGAGCGATGTGGACGCCACGACCGAGCTCAAAGAGCGACTGCAGTTGGCAGAGATGAACTGCTCCAGGCTGGAAGAGCTGTACCAGAAGTACAGACTTCGTTGGTTAGAGGAAAATTATTGAACAGGAATTTTAAAAGAATATGCACCAGATGGTCTCAGTACTTGCTCTCCCCATCAGATCGCATGGAATGCGCCCTCTCCTGCTCCAAGTACGTCAAAAACACGTTCGCTTAGAAAAATCTGACTATGCTGCTTAGGCGAATACAATGGCGAAGTTGAGGACGATACCTAAATACATGAGCTGCAGTAGATTCCCACTTTTCAGGGTGATTCAGCAGTGGCTTGATCTGAGCAGGGGGTTGAAATGCAACTGCAATTGCTGCTAGTGTACGCTGTTCATAAATAGTTGGCCGACATGTACACGATCCACGATTCTTAAAACAGGAATCATTGTCTGCTGTCCATCAGGCATACACGGCGTTTCTTGATTGCCCTCACATATATCTGAGATGCGCTGACTAGGACTAGTCCATGGAAAGAATAGACACAGAAAGTACCACGTACCTTCCTCTGGTGGGAAATGCAACTCAACACCGAGATAATTTGGGCAGAGCTTCAATTTCTAGCTGAACCATCAAACATTGTCGCGAATGGTCTTCAGGAAATGCAACTCACACCGAGATAATTTGGGCGGAGCTTCAATTTCTAGCTGAACCGTCGAACGTCGTCGCGAACGGTCTTCAGAATCACTAGGCCACATGAACTCCCAGATTCCCCTCATCGATGAGGAAAATCCTTTTTACTGCCCAAGCTTCCCAGCTGCAGCATATCTGGCTACCATCCAGCAAGCTCGTCAATCGAATCCCTTTCTCTTCCAAGACATGTCCTTGCGCTCTTTTTTTCTGGAAAATCGGTCTCTGCTTGACAAAAGAAGACCAGAATTATACTAGCAATGCCGTGCTCATAACGCCCTAGATGCATCTTCGAGCAGCCAGGACGTCCAGTCGCCGATAATTCTTGCACAAAATCAAGTCTCAGATGATTTGCCAGTATTGCGACGTAGACTAGCTGGATTGGCGTGGAGGAGAGCTTCCACACGCATTCTGAAACATCCTCGAGATTTTTCCGAGCCTGAGGACCCTATCTTTCTTGGAGGACCATCGAAACGAGGTCGTTCTTCACAATCCGTCCATACGAGTCCTGTCGACAATAGTGGGATCGAACCGCTGTCTTATACTTTGCATCATCATGATCCACTCGTGGTGTCATATCAAGATGTTCCAAGGACTCTCGCAGGTGTCCCTCTTTTCCCCTTCAAGAAACGTCTACCTTCACTCCGAGTTCTCCCTGCTCTTAAATACTAAACATAAACATATACTGACTATATGTGTCTCAGTGTGGGTTTATGAATCTGAAACAGGAGATGAGACGCCAGTAGACCTTTCTTACCTGGTGAATCACCTTGAAATGGTCATCCCGGGCATGGGTGTGCACCAGACGTTCCTAGGAGACCCTCTGGCCGTTCTGCACCTCACTCACCAGAAAATCACAAACGTTCTGGCAGACCGGGGTATCGATCGCAGGAACGTTTCTTCCTGTCATGAATGCTGAATGTTTTTAGGTCTCCTTTCCGAAATCGTGTTGACGCTCCTGCGAGGTGGCATTGAGTTTCTTTCGTTATAATCGCACCGAGTTTGAGTTTTTTTATCGCAGCGAGTTTCTTTCATCAACTGAGTTTTTTTTTTCGTCGAACTGAGTTTTTTCATTGCACCGAGTTCTTTCGTTTCATCGCAACGAGTCATGGTTAAGCTGAGTTGCATTACATCAAATCACATCGCATTCAAAATATTCCTGCGTGTGGCGGAGGAGAACATACAAGTATATTTAACAACAAAATGGAAGGTTGGCCTTGATATGAACGTATGACTTAAAGGAACAGCATGTGAGTAGCACAACCAAATGATGCAGGACTTCGTGAGAACAAGGTTAATTGTAATGATAGTACTAGCCACGGTCGATAAAAAGGCGAGAATAATTTACGAATGCCAAACAAATACAGATCCACGCAAAAATATCCAGATCTCAGTTAAAAAAAAAGCCAGTATCACTGCATGTTGAGGTTCTTGCAGTCTTCCGAGTTGTAGTCTTCATCGTCTTCGTAATCTTCATAGTCTCCGCAACTCTCCTCTGTGTCGTCCTCGCTATTCTCATCGTCAGGGCGGTGGTGCACTTCATTACACGGAGGTCATAGAATATTTGAACTCGGGGATGTCGACAAACCTGCAGTATCATTAGCATAAAAGGGAGCATGATTAGTTGTACTCACTGGTATCCATGAATTTGTACTGACATAAATTATTGATGGCCATTGTATATAGCGCTATCTCAGTGTGGGCGCGGCGCCTCTTGGCCTGCAAGATGAGCAAATCTAACCCAAGGTTGTGCAGGTAGGCATTGCTGCATCTGGTGGCCAGGGATGTCACCATCAGCTCCGCCCGTATGGTCAGTTCCTGCTTGAATGACTCATAGAAAGATTTCTGGACATCGGCGGTGACCCATGTACTCGAGAGGGGCAATGAGGGGCCAGTACACTGTGAACAATCAGTCAGAGCAACTAAGCCAACTGTCGAAGTACTGACATTCAGACAGACAGACGTTGATTTTCCTTCCTGTGAGGTGAGATTACTACGTACTGAGGAAATGGAGCTGTTCAGAGGTGATAACGCTTCTGTCAAAGATGTTACAGTTGGCACGAAATGGGCATCGTTTCTCGTCCGCCAAACTTTACACATCTCTCACGCTGATATCGAGCAGGCCAACAGTGTGCACGGTAGAGGTAGATGGTCCATGGGAGCGATCATTTGCCTCAAGGGAGGCCTGATGAAATGCTTGGATCGAGCACCAAAACGTGCTACAAAATGTCAAGAGGGTTCAGATTGCACATCCACACTCAGACAAAAAGAAGCTCACACAACCAATGTTGCTCTAAGACTTCAATAGCCTGGGTGTACAAAGACACCTCCATCTGACAGCGTCTCTTCCTCTCATCTAAGAGAATTCGTTCGACAGCCGCATGCCTTCCGGCATGCCCATTAGCACATATGCTCTGATGGCGTCGCAAAGTTTCCTCTTGCTTCGCCTCTATGCTGCGCTCCCCAACTAGTTCCCAAAGATCGCCAGGATAAACTCGATTTTTGAGCAAGAATGACAGAACGTATAGTTCAGTCTGGAGCTACATGAAAAGTTTTGAGAGAATCAGGATTATACAAAATACCCACTGACCTTCTGATTTGCTATGAGGCCTACGTAGGCATCCAAGGACTCGCTGCCTAGGGCGTTCGAAAGTTGAAAAATGCTCGTGCGAGCAGTCGAGTGATCAAATGATTCTGTTGAAAGACACATTGTGTGTGTGTGTGGGGGGGGGGGGGGGAGGGGAGGAGGAGGCAACTATTGTATGTACAGTAATGTGTTTGACTGCGGGAGTAATTAAGTACTATTTATGTGTGAGCAGTTTATTCGAATCACCTGGATTCAGTATGCAAATGAGCAAATCGCAGAGTTTAGAAAAGGTACTTAGCAATTCACAGCCTGACACCAACTTGTGCTGGAAGGAAAACCACCAAAAAGCAATGGGGCCATCAATCCATCAAACATGCCCACCAAACATGCCCAATGGCCGTACTATCCGCAGGCTATTAATATACCCTTCACCGGCACCTTCAAGTAATGATGTAGATCACGTGCATTGCATCCAATGAAAGTCGGTGAGTGATATATGATAGATGAAACTCAATTGACCTTCTCATTCTCACGATCACCGGCACCACTCGCCACATATTCACAACCCGTTCTCTGCAGCAGTAGGAAGACTCAAGCACGTAGCATAGATGCAGTCTCAGATATCCACGGATTGGAGTATACCTCGCGGTGGGGTGAGGGGGGGTGATTCACACGGCTAAGTGCAGCATGCTAGCGGTTTTGCTGTCGCTTTCGATAGTGTCTCGCATTCCATATTCCTTCAAATAGATAATTATAATAGCATGTTCTAGCTTGCATGTAGCATGTAGTGCATATGATAAGTACATGAACAGCCGAAATCCCTGATCTGCACAAAGAGTGAAGGCCAAAACCATCATGGGCTGGTGTGCTTGACCACAACAATCATGCGGTGATATCAACAACTAATATCAGCATCATATAGACTTAACCCATACTGCGCAATAATGATCATCCTTCAAGCTGAACTTTTCGCCTTTTCACACCTGCTGAACAGATGTGGCGCTTCATCGCTGGTCTCACCCCGACTTGCTTGCATCGTTTGCAGTGGCTAAACAGAATGTGGAACTCCCTGGTAGTAATACCATTTCCAACACAGGAATCGAGTCTGTCCAGCAATTCACTTTGCTCCCTGTGAGTCCACTCTAGCTTAATAGGCAAGACTCGCTGTTCTTTACCATTCATAATTTCAGACGCAGTACTGCAGTAAAGCAAGGACGAACGCTCATACCTCTTCGAGGATACTGGAAGGTGGTTATAGTTGGTAGCCTGAAGTACATGTCGATTTTGACTAGGTGATGTCAATTGTGATTCTCTTGAGCATGAAGAATGCTGACCTCGGTAACCACATTCATCAGATGCGCACCTTGCAGTCCAATCAAACTGCCCAGTGTCCTTATTCTGCCACGAGTACAACGCGCACTCTATGTACGCAGTCCTACCCCTACCATTGGCGCATAGGCAGCATGGGTATTTCAATTCATATTCTTCACGGTGGATCTCTAGGTTGAATGGCAAAATCTTCTTTCCATCACCGTCGACAGGCCTGCGTTTTTGTGGAGCAGCGTCATGACTCAAAATTTGGATATAAAATCGGCGCGTCTCACCACCACCATTCGACCATGGACTTTGAGGCGCTGTCATAGTGTAGAAGGGCAAAGTGGCAGGTCATAGCCTCCACAATCAATTTTGCTAACCTCCGAGCGGTTTCGTGACAGTCAGGTGGGGCAGTGATGGTAGACAAAGGTGAAGATGGGGCTTCCATTGTATGATCTAGTGCGGCAAATATGCGGTATTTACTCTGCTTTTATGAGACTGCAACATGTAGTAATATCATCTCCCCAGCTTATGTTGCCACCATAAAATGTCCCCACCCACTATAGCCTGCTGCCAGAGGTGGGAATCTAGTGGTGTGATCACTAGTACCCTCCATATTATGTTATGCTGTCAAAATCGTCAGTTCTTCCACCTACCCTTCAACGTCGGACTCAACTGCATCCTTACCCCTTCAGCTCTCCTTCATGGATTGGGCAGGTTCATCGCCGACTCCCTTCAGATGCGCTTGTACTCGTGAGTTCACGCAGGAGAGTGCCTACACAAAACACCAGGGCTCTTGCACTAAGGGCAAGAAACGATTATTCTCCGCTTTATCCAAAGCAAAGCATCTTCTGGGCTCCGCGAAACGGTTACGAGTCAACCACAACCTTGATAGACAGTCTGCTGGCCCTATCATAGTGGCGTCGAGCGAGCCAGACCACCTTGTGAATGGCTCTTTCCCATCTGCTGACCTGCTGCAGGAACACGCACCCACATTATCATTAAACACTGATCTTGCTGTCTCACCTATAGAGATAGACGCAGAACAGGGCTTGTCACTGGCGCAGCGGAGGAGCCGACGCACTGACATCCCATTGCCGCTCCGCTATAGGCAATACGAGGACGTGCTTCCGCAAGCCCCCCCAAGCCTTCCCTCCGGCTATACTGCTCTAGCACCAGAGCTTGACCAACCAGCCAGTTCAGCAGGCGCATCTACCAGTGCTTGCTCATCTTCGCAAGCCCCCCCTTTTCG
>JABBWD010000278.1:0-23706 GCA_016628565.1 Suillus placidus | reverse complement strand
CACTCTCCTGGGCCTATTATCACGGGTCAAAAAGTGAGATTATTTGTGTATAAAAACTCTCGGTGATCTTATGTGCTTTTAAGGGGGACACGTTCAAAATTAACGTCACCAACCATTTAAATGACGAAACAATGCTCACAAGTACCAGCATCGTAAGCACCAACTAGTCGAAGCATGGGAGCGTTCAATGATGCTCTACCCCGGACAGCACTGGCATGGACTATTCCAACGCCATAGTAACCAAATGGACGGCACAGCATTTGTGACGCAATGCCCGATCTCCTGGTCATTCTTTTCTGTATGAGTTCAATGCTGGCGATCAAGTAGGAACCTACTGGTATCACTCTCATCATGGAGTTCGTGTTCCAAGTTGTTCACTTACAACCGATCACTGAGTGGAATTCACGGGCAGGTCCAATACTGTGACGGCTTACGAGGTGCACTGATCATCTACGACCCACAAGATCCATACAGCTTCTTGTACGATATTGACGATGGTCAGTGAGCCAGACGATTTGGGATTCCGGTTCTGACACCTAAGCGAAGAGTCTACCATCATCACGCTGATGGACTGGTAAGTCAAAGTCAATGGTTCTTTCACATGTATTGACTCAGCTCCATTTGCAGGTACCACGTACCATCCCCTCAAGTCCAGAGACAGATGGTTCCAGACTCGGTGCTTATCAATGGCGTTGGGAATTATCCAGGAGGGCCAGATATGCCTTACGCCATCATCAACGTTCAGCCATACAAGCGATATCGATTCCGCTTACTGAACATGGCGTGCAAGCCCAACTATATTTTCTCGATCGATCACCATAAGCTTATCATAATTGAAGCTGATGGTCAATACGTCGAGCCGCTCGTGGTCGACTCTATCCAGATCTACGCCGCACAGAGGTACTCCTTCATTCTTGAAACAAATCGGCCTATCGACAACTATTGGGTGCATGCAGTCCCAAACTTAGGTGCAAATTCCACGGCTATCTTACGATATGCAGGCTCCCCCGATGTGGACCCTATGATCAGGATAACTCCAAACCCGGTCGCTCTACAGGAGACTGACCTACACCCGTTATATCCACCTCTACCTATGTTGCTTCTGGAAGATGGCGCAGACGTCAAGCTTAATATTGTTCTCGGAAAAAATGTGACCAATTTCAACTTTCTCATCAACGGCGTGCAGTACATTTCTCCTAGTATCCCTGTCCTACTACAGTTGCTGAACGGTGATATGTCGGCTTCGGAAATGGCACCCAATGGTTCCATATATTCTCTACCAAGGAACAGGGTTATCGAGATTTCGTGGATTCCAGATTTTTCCCCAGGCCGCCCTGTAAGTCCCAAAATACCATATACCTGCATGCCCTCGACTGAAACCTTAGCAGCACCCATTTCACCTACATGGGGTACGTCTTCACATGTCATATATGCGCATCTCGTACTAATAAATGATTCTTAGCACAAATTCGCTGTCATCAGAAGTGCTGGCAGTAGCAGCTATAACTACATCAACCCAGTGTTGCGCGATACCGTGAACACTGGGTTTCTTGGCGACCGCGTGACTATCCGCTTCATCACCGATAATCCTGGGCCGTGGTTGTTGCACTGGTAAGTATCGCCTTTGATAACTCATCGTCAATGATGTTGATGACTTTGGAACTTTTGTGTAGTCATATTGATTGGCATCTATATAGGTGAGTTGCTTGTTCCTTTTAGACGGACTTTTGATTTATATGATCACAGCGGGATGGCTTTGGTATTCGCAGAGGCTTCTCGAGATGTGGCGGCTTCGCAGCCTCTCAGTAGTGAGTACATAGCGCCATGGACGACTAGACTTGGTCTGACGACCAGCGATAGATTCTTCGAAGCAACTCTGTCCGATATATGATAGCCTTCCCCAACAAAATTTCTCTCTACCACCTCCAAACTGATTGATATTATTGGTTTTGTTGTCTCACGAACCTTTCCTTTGATTCTGAATCAGATCAATGTGAAAGGAACTCAATGGTCGTGTACGTAGGGATAGAGATAAACTTTGACTTTTCTACAAACGCTCATCATTTATTGCACTTTCAAACAGTTTTAAACTATGTAGCGAAAAGATCATCATACTGAAGGTCAATCTATGGAGGTCGTACATCATCTATCAATAACGAGACGCCCAGCGCCCAGTGTATTCATGACATTCATTAAATTCTAGGGGTATAAGCGAAAAACCAACCAATTTATAGCGTAGACCCAATATACCAACTAGCGCATCTGTTATATCCTCGCCACTCAAATGCTCTCCAATACACACTCCACAATCGCACACCGCCGCTCTTCGACCACGATTCGCACAGCTTCTGCCATCGTCTCCTCCAGGGGATCACCCGCAGCGATGCGTTTCCCCCACGCCCACCCCCCAGTCGCAGCTATCGCGATGCCCACATAGTCTGGCATGGCAGGCCCGAAGCCCACAGTGAGCTGGTTGCCAGTAACCTTGGAGCCGTGTCCCTCAGGGTGCACGCCCATCATGGAAAGCTTTGGTGATTTCCAACCTCCATTGTTCAAAACGATGGTCAGGAAGGGCTGGCGTTCAATCCGTCCTCAGAACTATCACTCAAAATATCAGTAAGTGGCACTCACCGTTTCATACCGCCTCGCCATCCAGAACGCGCTACTAGGCACCCCAAACAAGAACGTACCATCACCCACCACGCTCACTACCAGCTCGTATCCCACCTTGCCTGCACCCTTTCCCACACTTACCCCTCCTATAACCGCACCAATGCTTGCACCTAATGCCCAGCCGAGTGCCGAGCCACCGGAGCTCAACATGCCCGCAGGCGTGTCAGGATGCAGGTGTGACCATGAAAGCGGGTAGTTACTGATGGTCTCGTTGAGGTAAAGCGTGCTCGCGGGGTGCGGGACCTTATTCTCAACCGCCGTACGCAGCGCCCCGAAGATGCGCGATGGCACATACGGCACATTCGGTTCGGACGCGAGCGTCTCTGCGTTACGCATATCCGCTATGAACGCGTCGTGCATCGCCTGTATGCTCTTAGAACGCGCGTAGAATCCTGTCGCCGCGCCTGTGCGCCCTGAGTTCAGGAGTTGGTAGAGCGTGACGTCAGCGCTGGCACGACAGACTAACTCTGCGACGCCGGCAACGTGTTCCATGCCGATAGTGTCTTTGAGAGGGTCGCCGGAGTCGATCACGAAGATGCGGGCGTCATCGCTGGGGCGCTCGAAGTTGCCTTGATTGTCCTTGTTCATTGGGATCCATGGTACCTCTGCGTCGATTATGAGGATTACATCTGCTGTGCTGAGCAGCGGGGTGTGTGTGCCAGGTGCGAGGAAGGAAACGCCAACAAAGAATGGATGCGAGAGAGAAATGTTGGTAGCGCTGGGGCAGGTCACGAATATAGGGATAGCCATCAGTCGGGAAAGCATCTCTAGGGCGGCGACGGCTGCAGGATTCCGCCCAATGTATGACGTGATGATAAGTGGGTTGCTTGCGTGGGCCAGGGCATCACCAATTACGTTCACGGCTGCAAGCACGATAAGCAAAATCCATAGTGGCCTCACTTACTATGGTAATTTACCTGAGGGGGAGAGCGCGCTTGGCTCGATTGAAGGCCATCTGTAGAGAGATGCTGGAGAGTTGAAAAGTGATTCGTCGATCTCCTGTTCTAATACTTCTCTGCGTGCCCAGAGATATACTGGTCCTTTTGGTTCGCTTGTGGCACTGGGGTGCAAATTCCAGCCAATTTCGACTTTTAAACGAACAAAAGCTTACATTTGGAGGGCGCGTCTGACAAGATGAGGGACATTTTCGGGTGCGTTGATCTGTGCAGTGAAACGCATGTATTGCCTGACAATGGCAGGTTGGTCGGGTACATCTACGCATAGAGAATCTGAGGTTTATCCTCAACCAATCAAGTGTGTATCTTACCTTGCATCCAATGAATCCACTCGTTCCTCGACCCCTTCAACTCTCCTTCCATAGTAGACGGGGATGCACCAGCAAACACTAGGATGGGAACCTTTCCTCTGCTCGCATTATGGACTGCACCAGCGAGGGCCTATCACAAAGTGTTTGACGGCAATGTCTCTAGGAAACCAAGCGTACGACACTAACCTGGGTTCCGACATCGACGTGTACAATGACTGCAGCGGGTATGTTCGTGACCTGCACAAATGCCTGTGCCGCGCTCAACGCAGCCATTTCATTGGGGCAAGTGATTATTTCAACAACGGTATCGCCATGGTTGACGCGTTGGCGCTCGAGGTCTTCGAGGAGCGCAGGGTGATCGGAGCCCCAGTTAACGAATGCATGGGTGATGCCGACCTGGGCTAGGGTGTGGAGGAAGAGAGAAGATGTGGTGTACATCGTGGGCAACGATGGAGGACAGCGCTAGATCATGAAGCGCAGGTGTGTATATATAGTGCTGATTATCCTGGGACCTGTGCCCAGTGGCATGGGATACGATGCACTTTCCTGGATTTACGGGCCGCACAAACATAATGCTGTGCGGAAGGTTGAGAAATCGAGCTTGGATGAGTGGGAGATGAATACACAGTGACAGATAAAAACGTATGGAACTATTCAGTAGTTGACGATATATATGAACTCCACTGGATATTGACTTGATATTACTGGTCCTGTTGCCATGTCCCCATGATCAAGGACGCACACTAAAATGAAACGGGGAAGGGCGTTTAAAGGCTACATGTAGAAACTCGAGCATCAGGGTTCAGGCCTCAGGACTTTGTCTCGTAGAGATACTCACTGATTACCAACATGGCAGCCTAGAAAGACTTGCAATGATCAACTAACCCTTCACGACAAGCGAACCAGTCTGGCCCGCTCTTGCAAGCTGCTAACATTAGGGAGGGCTTATCAAACGAAGAATGAAAATACACAGTGGAAAGAATTCGTTCACTCCGGCACCGAGAGCCTTGCCTGCAAGCCTCAAGGTTTGACTTCATTTGTATTTTCAGCGTGTGGACGTGGTGTAGCCTGAACTGAACTCGACTAGATCTGGGGGTGACAAGCAGCTCGTTTCCTCGCGAGAAGGTAACGCGCGAAATCCTTCAAGAACGCTCTGCAACTCACTGTCGATGCGTGGATTCGTTGCAATATCTGCAGCCCTCCACTCTGGCCCATGCCGAGTCCTGACCATTATGACCACTATGAGATGCTCCAAGTTTGGGGTTTTTTGATGAGATCATTATTGCAGCCTACCGGTACAGATGATGGTCTCATCAAGCACCCCAAAGCGGCCACCAAATTCCTGGGTACTCTCTAATAGAAGGAGCTCCGCCGCCGTGCAAGACCGTGACAGAAAGAAACATTTGTGGTAACAGCGACAAAAAATGCAAATAGTGCCAAACAACCGCAGGAATATGTTTGACGCCCGGCCGCCGGGCCACTTTCGCTGTGATCTCAATTCCCAGCGCACGGTCTATCATGCTTTCTCCCTCTCCATCCACAGCTAGTCTCCATATCCCTTCCCCTTACACTCATTCAGCCCATACTCGATCCCTGTCATTTTACTTCATTCATGTCTGGTAGCTCATATATCAGACTTGACGGTGAGTCCCTTCATATCATCTTCATATCTGTTTCATGATCCTCATTCTTTCTAACTAGTTATCAGCGGAAAAAACCTCAATGTCCCTTCCTGCCGCCTTCCCGCAGGCATTTACATATCCATCAATGTCGACTCCAGGAGACGCTGGAAATCGACCATCAGTGTCTTGTCATCCGAAAAATCAGCAGCATGGGGCGATACTGTGACCCTGTAACATCCTTGTAACTTCTGCGCCCCATTCAAGAACTAATCTTCTGTTTATAGATCATCCCAGGCATCACCTGCATTTTCAGTCGAAATCAGGGCGTCCTACGAGGCCGATCGAATGCTAGGCAGTGGAGAAGTCATCGGGAAACTTGAATTGTCATGGGATGACCTACTCAATCATGGAGATGAGCCATTCAGTGAGTGACTTGCTCCTCATTCATGCACTTATACTAACATTTCGTAGATATATCCTTCTCATCCGTGCGCGGTGTCCACCCTTCCCTCACACTGAAGGTTGCTGTTGTACATGCTTCTGATGATGCACTGTCTGACGTGAGTGACGCTAGTCTCTGTTGTTACCTTTTGCTGACGGAACAGCGACTGCAGTCCCTCGTAGACTGCAAGATTGCTCGAGACACAGATGCGGGCCACGCACGATTTGCCAAATACGTGAAATACGAGAGGGTCCCTCACTTGAAGGTTGCTGTGCAGCATTTTCAGTTGGTTCTGGACCAGTGTCCAGTCAGCCATCCAGATCATGCAGCAGCTCTCACCAACATTGCGTGGGCCCGCCTTCAAGGTTACATCCGAAATGATCTTCAAGACATTGATGGCATCACTTCCCTCTTCCGCGAAGCCCTTACATTGCGTCCGCAGCGCCATCCCGATCATCCCTTATCTCTATATAATCTCGCCGAAGCGCTGAATTGGCGCCATGACAAGAAAAGGACTGCTGCCGACATCTGCGAAGCGGCCCAACTGTATCATGAGCTACTGCCTCTCTGTCCAGAGGGCACCTACCTTCGTAGCATCGTGGAAGGGTCAGATGGTGTCGACTATGTTATCGGCGGATGCAACAAACTTCCAATAGACGCATCTGAGGAAGGCATCTGCCTTCGACGAGTCGTCCTCGAGCTCTGTCCTCAGAGCCATCGACACCGTCTCAGGGCCCTCGACAATTTTTCATTGGTTCTTAACACACGCTTTACACAACGAGGCAACATCGATGATTTAGATGAGAGCATACGATTTTTTCGTGAAGCAGTGTCTCTTTGCCCCGAGGGACATTCTGACCCCGCTTACTACCTGAACAACTTGGCCTTCTCACTCGAGCGCCGCTTCGATCACCAAGGCAAACCTAATGACCTCGATGAGGCCATCTCTTTGTACGAAGAGGCGCTGCGCCTGCACCCTGTCGGGCACAAAAATCGTAATGTCTCATTGGACAACCTAGGTGGCGCCCTCGTCAGCCGTTTCAACAAACGCAATGACATTGATGACATCACCCGAGCTATCAGCCTCTGTCGCGAGGCACTGACGTTGCGCCCACCTGGGCATCCACGTTGTGACACCACGCTTAGCAACCTTGCCTTCGCGCTCCAAACCAGATATAACGAATTGGATGTCATTGAGGATCTTAATGAGGCCATTGATCTGTATCGCGAATCCCTTTCGTTAAGGCGGCTTGACCTCCCAGGGCGCCATCCAGCTCTTTACAATTTGAGCTCGGCGCTCTGCTCCCGTTTCACGCACACTCGGAAGAATGAAGATATCCAGGAAGCCATTAATCTCTGCCAAGAATCATTGGCGTCTTTGCCTTCACTGCACCCGGACAGGTATTTCAGCTACATATGGCTGAACGATGCCTATTTGTCTCGTTACCAGATTCTACACAACCCTGCTGATTTGTCAGTCGCTGTAGACAACTTCAGACTGGCATCACGACACCCTACTCAAGGCTTTCCCAGCCGCATCATTCAGGCATATAAATGGGTTGTTGCAGCGGAACGGCATGGTCATGGATCTGCACTGGAGGCTTACTCAACATTTTTCGAGCTTCTGGATGCTCATTTGGCAACACGATCGTCGACAACTTCACGGCGTGAAGCTGCCGCTGCCTTCCATTCCGCCAGATCACTCCCCGCAGATGCATCATCATGTGCCATCCGCTGTGAAAATCTACGACACGCAGTGGAACTCGTGGAGCGGGGCCGGGGCCAGCAATGGTCACTGGCCTCTCGACTCAAGACTCCAGTTGAAGACCTCGAGTCAGCCAATCCGAAACTAGCACACGATTATCTGGAGCTGAGCAAGCTCGTTTCCAATGCTGCCCAAGGTTCTGCAGACAGCACAGACAGAGCTGCTGCTGATCAGGCAGCAACCAAGTACAGGAAACTTACGGAGCAATGGGAAGCTGCGGTGACTGAAATCCGTAATCTTCAAGCTTTCTCGCGATTCCTGCTTCCGCCGTTGTATGCAGACTTGCAAGCAGCAGCGCGCCATGGCCCGGTCATCATCCTCATTGCCAGTCAATACTCGTGCAGCGCCGTCATCGTCCCCACGTCAGGAGACCCCCATAATGTTCCCTTGTCTATCACTCTCGCAGATCTCATGACTCTCAAGGATCGCTTCACCAGGGCAATACGACACGCGTCTCGGATGAACCCAGCGGAGTCAAGAACAGATCTGATAGTACTCTTGCGGATAGTATGGGACGAGATCATGCTGCCCATCGTCAATGTACTCGAGAATGTCCTTGAACTAAAGCACCGCTCTCGCATCTGGTTGTGTCCAACTGCAGCTTTCACTTCTATTCCTCTCCATGCAGCTCACCCTTTTCAAACAAGGGCAGATCGCTCTAAGGAGCCATGCCTGGAGGATCTCTACATCTGCTCTTACACGCCGACGCTTTCGGCTCTGATCAGATCTAGACAGATGATGAAGAGGCGTGTCACTCCATCCTTCGTGGCGATCGGACAGGGTCAACCGGGTGCAGGGAAAGGCAAGGCACTCTCGGCTGTCGACAGCGAGCTCGAGCTTGTCCATAAGCTCGTCCCTGCGACTGCCAACCATACCACTATTTCTGGCGATGCAGCAACTCGAGCAGGCGCACTCCAAGCTTTGGAAGGGAACACCTGGGTGCACCTCGCTTGTCATGGCAAGCAGGACCCTACGCAGCCTTACAATTCACATTTCGTCATGAGAGACGAACATCTGACGTTGCTCGATATCATGGACACACACATTCCGCACGCCGAGTTCGCGTTCTTATCAGCCTGTCATACCGCTGTCGGGGATGAAGAGACGCCAGATGAAGTCATTCATCTTGCAGCTGGTCTCCAGTTTTCAGGGTTCAAGAGCGTCATTGGCACGCTGTGGGAGGTCGACGATGCTGTTGCAAAACACGTCGTCCAGGCTTTCTACACATATTTGTTCCATCCGAAGGAGGTCGGTGTGATGGACCCTACGAAGGCGGCCTGGGCACTCAACCGTGCTACACACGCCGTGAAGACGATAGTGCCGCTTGAGCAGAGGATGGTTTTTATTCATATCGGTGTGTAGTTCTATTGTATGGCTTTCATTCTAGTCTCTAGTACAAATTGTTATTGTTCCATTCCGTTGGTGTGATACTTGCTTTACGTCGAGATCTCCCCTCGTGCAGTCGTCTGCTCTAAGAAGAGTCCTTTCGAATTTCATTGTTCGAGTGAACTTGCAATCTTTCTTTGCAGGACCAGACTGCCAGAACAGTACTACACATTGCTCTTGATAGACGTCTGGAAGATGTCGTTGCATACCTTCTCGAGCAAAACGCAGGGCTTTCAGCAACGGCGACTCTCCTTCCAGACATGTGGAGGTGGGCTACAAACAAGACGTGGTTTCCCAAGGTTCGAGCAGCGGCTCTTGCTGCTGATCAACCGTGCACCAGAATCAAGGGGAAGGTTGTTGAAGCTACTGAGAAATCCCAAATTTCAGTTGCAGTCATTGCCGACTGCGACAACCTTAATCCGATTTATGCTGTTGTTGTTTCAGCGATACTCAATGGCGAGGTGTCAAGTGAGTGACCGCTTTCATCCAGCTGTATAATTTACCGATTAGCGAAGGCTACAATGACGTCCAGGTCGACATTCCATATTGTAATCAGTCACTTCAAAAGGACATCCAAGACTCCCCGAAAGATGATTCCCGCAAATTCAAGCTCTACTTTTACTGGGAAAGTGGGCAGCGTGTGTCTAGTCACTTGTTAGACTATCATCAAGAAGACAATGTTACCAGGATGCTACAGCAGATACAGACTCGACTGGTACCTCCCTTTTTCTGAAGATGTCTGAGTATTTCTTGACCGCCGAAATCTTTGAACTTGGGGTCGAGTGCATACTCGACATCTACAGAGGTCCTTTACCTCAGTCTTGAGGTATGTGATAATTATTCTCAATTATCCGGTGTTCTCATCTTTACGGGCAGGATGCTCGATCATCATCATGAGGATGTATACTAGTGTAGTTATTCATCTATCATGTCGGCGCATTCTTTGACCTTTTTCGAGGTGGTAGACATACGTATCACGCTGGTTTTGCAATCATCGTCTACAATTGTCCCTCAGTATGATAGTAACTACGTCTGGATTCATGCAAGCCCTAGCCCTCGCCTTGACCGCTTTTTCTATTGGCCAGGGGAGGCTATTAGACACCCACTGTAACGCTCATATTATGAAACCACGCTACCGATGGATGAAAAGGCGAAGACAAACAGAAGCGAGTCTACGTAGATGACATGGTGCCCGCAGAGGTGCACATCACATTGCGATAACGAGGGCATGACTTTGACAAGGATCGGCATATGTGAAGGTATGGTGGACATGGTGAACATATTTTCATATGGGCAAAAACTACAACCCGAGGAAAGAGCAAGGAAGGAAAGGTAAAGGTCGGAAAGAAAAAGACAGACATGATAATGCAGTCGAGGATATGACCTTCAGTACGCACCATCGCTCCTCCCAGTCCACGTCTGCTCCACGTCTCCCTGTATATCCCTGTTGTGGCATGAGGTGCTGATGGATAGGTTAAACACCGTACAATCCATCCTGCACCCAATAATTGCTGGTACTACCTCGGTTGTTGAGAGACCTGTTTCTCCTATGTCTCATGATACCTTTGAATGAACGTGGTCTCGTAGAGCTGCGCCCTGAAGCTGAAACGACTATGGGAGCCGCTGCTGTTGAGAAAGAGGGTGCTTGTTGTAGGATGCTTGAGACGAGGACCTTGTATTTGTGCGGACGGTCGTGCTTACGGAGCAAGCCTCGAGTGTTGGAGCACTTTGGACGGAGGAACAAACGACATCAGTGTATACGGGAACACGCCAAACTGCAGGCATTGGGGCGTGTTGAGATCGGAAAAAGTGAGGGGAGGAACTCACATAGCTAGGAGGCGAAGTGTTGGGTAGGCTGAGATTGCGAGTGAGGTGATGAGCGGATGGGATGAAAAATAATGAGCAACGCACGTCTTGTAAGCAGCCCTGAAATGCAGCGAGAACTTGACCCACATAGGTATGGGCTTCTTCTGTGTGTTCATATAGGTGCACTGGGTGTTGCAGTGTGGGGCCAATTGGGAGGCACGGAGGATGGGATTTATGAAGAGCCAGCGTGTGGCTTGGCGGAAAGGATGGGATGCCAAAATATCAATAGCTCCCCACAGTCGACAGGAGCAGAAATCTCTGCAATGCAAGGACCCTCGCAAAAGGAGATTTCCTACGACGCGACGCCCATATCCCCGGGCCCTTGATCTCAATTCCCAGCGCTTGGTGCAATCTGAGCGTCTATCAGATGGTTTATTACGACGCGACGCGCAGATCCCCTTGATCTCAATTCCCAGCGCTTGGTGCAATCTGAGCGTCTATCATGCCAAACATTGGCCAAACAGCCCTCAACAACACTTCAACAGAACTCCATCCACAGTTCCCATCACCGTCTTTCTCTTCCACTCATTCCTCCCGTACTCGATCCTCCAATTCACACCACCATGTCTAGTACCTCAGAAAGCCAATATATCAGACTTGACGGTGAGTCCCTTCATATCACCTTCTTATCTGTTTCATGATCCTCATTCTTTCTAACTAGTTATCAGTGGAAAAAACCTCAAAGTCCCCTCCTGGCGCCGTCCCGCAGGCATTTACATATCCATCAATGTCGACTCCCGGAGACGCTGGAAATCACCCATCAGTGTCTTATCATCTGAAGAATCAGCAGCATGGGGCGATACTGTGACCCTGTAACGTCCTTGTAACTTCCGCGCTAGATTCAAGAACTGATCTTCGGTTTATAGATCATCCCAGGCATCACCTGCATTCTCAGTCGAAATCAGGGCGTCCTATGAGACCGATCGAATGCTAGGCAGTGGAGAACTCATCGGGAAACTTGAATTGTCGTGGGATGACCTACTCAATCATGGAGATGAGCCATTCGGTGAGTGACATGCTCCTCATTCATGCACTTATACTAACATTTCGTAGATATATCCTTCCCACCCGTGCGCGGTGTCCACCCTTCCCTCACACTAAAGGTTGCTGTTGTACATGCTTGCGATGATGCACTGTCTGACGTGAGTGACGCTGGTCTCTGTTGTTGGCTTTTGCTGACAGATCGCCGACTACAGTCCCTCGTAGACTGCGGAATTGCTCGAGACACAGATGCGGGCCACGTTCAATTTGCCGCATACATGACAAGCGAGGATCTCTCTCAATTGAACACTGCTGTAGAGCATTTTCAGTTGGTTCTGGACCAGTGTCCGGTCAGCCATCCAGATCATGCAGCAGCTCTCACCAACCTCGCGTGGGCCCGCCTTCAAGGTTACATCCGAAATGATCTTCAAGACATTGATGGCATCACTTCCCTCTTCCGTGAAGCCCTTGCATTGCGTCCGCAGCGCCATTCTGATCATCCCTTATCTCTATATAATCTGACCGAAGCGCTGAGTTGGCGCCACATCAAGAAAAGTACTGCTGCCGACATCTGCGAAGCGGCCCAACTGTATCATGAGCTACTGCCTCTCTGTCCAGAGGGCACATACCTTCGTAGCATCGTGGAAGGGCCAAATAGTGTCGATTTTGTTATCGGCGAATGCAACAATCTTCCAATAGACGCATCTGAGGAAGGCATCTGCCTTCGACGAGTCGTCCTCGAGCTCTGTCCTCAGGGCCATCAACTCCGTCTCAGAGCCCTCGACAAACTTTCATCGGCTCTCATATCCCGGTTTAGACAATGCGGCAACATCGATGATTTAGATGAGAACATACGATTTCTTCGTGAAGCAGTGTCTCTTTGCCCTGAGGGACATTCTGACCTCGCTCGCTACCTGAACAACTTGGCCGTTTCACTCGGCCACTATCGTTTCAATCACGAAGGGAAACCTAATGACCTCGATGAGGCTATCTCTTTGTACGAAAAGGCGCTGCGCCTGCACCCTGTCGGGCACGAATACCGTGATGTCTCATTGGGCACCCTAGGGCTCGCCCTCATCAGCCGTTTCAACAAACGCAAGGACATTGATGACATCACCCGAGCTATCAGCCTCTATCGCGAGGCGCTGACGTTGTGCCCACCTGGGCATCCACGTCGTGACACCACGCTTAACAACCTTGCCCTCGCGCTCAAAACCAGATATGACAAATTGGATGTCAGCGAGAATCTTAATGAGGCCATTGATCTGTATCGCGAATCCCTTCAGTTGAAGCGGCTTGACCATCCAGAGCGCCATGTAACTCTTCGCAATTTAAGCTCGGTGCTCTCCTCCCGTTTCACGCACACCGAGAAGAATGAAGATGTCGAGGAGGCCATTAATCTCTGCCAAGAATCACTGGCGGCTTTGCCTTCATTGCACCCAGGTAGATGCAACAGTCATGCATGGCTACAGTTGGCTTATCTGTCTCGTTATCGTATACAACACAATCCCACCGATTTGTCATCCGCAATGGAGCACTTCAGACAATCGTCGATACACCCTACTGAAGGTTTTCCTCAACGTATTGCGGTGGCTACTTACTGGGCTCTCCAAGCCGAAATATATCAACATGAATCTGCCCTCGAAGCATACCAAGTATGCTTGGAGCTTTGCGACAACCACGTGATGACGCGATCGTCAATCATCTCACGGCGCGAGGCTGCAACCGCTTTTCAGGGTGCACAGTCACTGCCGGTAGATGCAGCCTCGTGTGCCATACGTGGTGACAATATACGACGGGCAGTGGAACTCGTGGAGCGGGGCCGGGGCCAGCAATGGTCGCTGGCCTCTCGACTCAAGACTCCGGTTGAAGACCTCGAGTCAGCTAATCCGAAACTGGCGCACAATTATTCAGAGCTTAGCAAGCTCATTTCCAATGCTGCCCAAGGTTCTGCAGCCAGCACAGACAGAGCTGCTGCTGATCGGGCAGCAACCAAGTACAGGAAACTTACGGAGCAGTGGGAAGCTACGGTAGCTGAAATCCGTAATCTTCAAGCTTTCTCGCGATTCTTGCTTCCGCCGTTGTATGCAGACTTGCAGGCAGCAGCACGCCATGGCCCAGTTATCATCCTCATTGCCAGTCAATACTCGTGCAGCGCCGTCATCGTCCCCACGTCAGGAGACCCCCATAATGTTCACTTGTCTATCACTCTCGCAGATCTGAAGACTCTCAAGGATCGCTTCACCAGGGCAATACGACATGCGTCTCGGATGGACCCAGCAGAGACGAGGACAGATCTAATAGTACTCTTGCGGATAGTATGGGACGAGATCATGCTACCCATCGTCAATGTACTCGAGAATGTCCTTAAGCTAAAGCGCCGCTCTCGAATCTGGCTGTGTCCAACTGCAGCTTTCACATCTATTCCTCTCCATGCAGCTCACCCCTTTCAAACAAGGGCAGATCGCTCTAAGGAGCCATGTCTGGAGGATCTCTATATCTGCTCTTACACGCCGACGCTTTCGGCTCTGATCAGATCTAGACAGATGATGAAGAAGCGTGTGACTCCATCCTTCGTGGCGATCGGACAGGGTCAACCGGGTGCAGGGAAAGGCAAGGCACTCTCGGCTGTCGACAGCGAGCTCGAGCTTGTCCATAAGCTCGTCCCCACGACTGCCAACCATACTACTATTTCTGGCGATGCAGCCACACGAGCAGGTGCACTCCAAGCTTTGGAAGGGAACACCTGGGTGCACCTCGCTTGTCATGGCAAGCAGGACCCTACGCAGCCTTACAATTCGCATTTCGTCATGAGAGACGAACATCTGACGTTGCTCGATATCATGGACACACACATTCCGCACGCCGAGTTCGCATTCTTGTCAGCCTGTCATACCGCTGTCGGTGATGAGAAGACGCCCGACGAAGTCATTCACCTCGCAGCTGGTCTCCAGTTTTCGGGGTTCAAGAGCGTCGTTGGCACGCTGTGGGAGGTCGACGATGCTGTTGTAAAATACGTCGTCCAGGCTTTCTACACATATATGTTCCATCCGAAGGAGGTCGGTGTGATGGACCCTACGAAGGCGGCCTGGGCACTCAACCGTGCTACACACGCCGTGAAGACGATAGTGCCGCTTGAGCAGAGGATGGTTTTTATTCATATTGGTGTGTAGTTCTACGTTGTATTGCTGTTGTCTGGTACATATTCGTAAGTTGTTGATCTGCGATCCTCTTTCATCCTGTTGTAAAAATGACCCTGGTACTCTTGGGCTTCAGCTATCGCGTTTTCGTATGCTACTCTCATGTTTTTTGTCGACTAGAATGTTCACCGAAGTTCTTGTATACTCCACTCGTTTGCAGCCTTGTCGTCTGCTCGAGTACTTACATAGTACGAGTCCAGTCAAGCCGCCTCGCGCCATCCAGTCATACCATCCTTGAAGCTCCAAGCGTTCAAGTCCTTCTGCACTATGGAACCTAGACTAACCACTGCCAATGTAATTAGCATCAATTTAGAAGCAGGGCTCCATCCAACTCATCCGTGCAAACATGAGCCAATCCCAGATGGCTACTTTGACTTATGGCCCATCTGTGCACTGCTTACATCCGCTTCGACATCAATGCTAATCTGCTAATGAGGCGTGCACTTAGTATATGGAGGCATTCAATATTCATTTCCTATGGTGAGGCACTCATACGTTAATACCGATTACTCGTACTTGCGAAGGGTTCGGCAATCTTCCAGTACTCCTTGACTCATCCTCAGGCCTACGTCCCGTTAACGTTATAACGAAGTTGTGATTTTCTCTGCGCGATGGGCGCATTCACTGATGGGCCTGTCGTTGTTGTTAGGCTTTCCGGTATATCTTGTGGCTGGTGCGCGCGCAGGAATAGTTGTCAGTATTCTGAACGGATAGATTCGAGGCAGTGAGTGTAGCTCTGCACATTGTGAGATTAGCTTAGGAGATACACCAGGTGCGAGGGTACATACGTATGCTAGCCATGCCAGCTGTGGTTGCGGTTGCGAAATTGGACCCTGGGGATCCTTACCAACGTGCAAGTAAATTTTATCCGCTGGTGTTTGAACCAAACCGACGGTCCAAGTTCAAAACACGGAACCAGTCATCTCAACACGGAAGGTGTCGTCTATGCTCCTGTCAAGTATTAGCCCGCCTGCATCCAGCACTAAAATCAAAGAGCTCTGGAGGTGTCAGTAACCACGTCCTCCAAAGCCAAGGTGAAAGGGAATCTTCACGTTTGATGGCCTCTGCTATTCGCTATCCTCGCATTGTCATCTGGGATAGGTTGTAGTACTCGGCGATATTGATGAGCCATGCGATCGCGTTCAACACCTGTCTTTTGTGTTAATGCTGTATGTTGTAGATGATGAAACAAGATGGTGCAGACTCGTGGATGGGATGAGG
The DNA here is from genome assembly GCA_016628565.1 of Suillus placidus. Lineage (NCBI taxonomy): Eukaryota > Fungi > Basidiomycota > Agaricomycetes > Boletales > Suillaceae > Suillus > Suillus placidus. The sequence continues at coordinate 7,283 of JABBWD010000278.1, read as the reverse complement.
ACAACGGAACCTATCTTGATTCAAAGATATCGGGCAGTGGATATCCGACTGGGGTGCTCGGTCGCAAGAGTATGATAGCAATTCTGCTTGGACCCTATCGTTAACGAAAGGAAGGAGTAACATTGATGGTAATAACTCATCGGCCAGGTGAAATACTGCTAGACGTCGATATGTATTAGTTGCAATGCTCTGTGCATATAAGACGACTACTTGCACCCTACTTGTGGAATGACTGTTTCAGCACTGGCAGACGAGGACGAAAACCTTGTCACCTGGGCGTCTGGGACTACCGGTCGAGGTCTTGCATGCTGATTGTTTCAAGAACACTTGTAAAGGAAATGTCCTCCGACTGGTCACCCATCGCCTCCTCCTTCCACTGCTCATCGGATCTCCCCAGTAGTATTAGCCGCTGAAGAAATTGGCGTCCTGTATTAAAGCTCAGTCGTTGAGTGCTAGATCAGTTGGCTGTACCAATGGAATCGCACTCGCCTTTTGTGCAGGGCAATACTGAGATGAGAAACTTGGGGTACCAGAAATGAGCAGATCAGGTCTCGCCATCGTGTGAGGCATCGCGACAAACGAAGGACCAGAAGTTCGGATAGGATAGCTGCTCGTTTCTGGTGCTAGTACACATGAAAGGTCAGGATGCACCTATTCCACAAATTTGGCCAGCGGAATGAATCATCCTCGTAAGGATGATTCGCACATGACGAAATTTGACCGGCTTCAATGGCTGCACCAGAAATCGTGACCGTTAAGAGTGTTTGATCCAGAGGCTGAGTTGGCCAATGGGTTAATCACCATGCACCAGACCAGATCTAAGACAGAAATGAGGTCTGTGCGCTCAGGCTGGCTCCGATAGCGACTAGGCGAGATTAGATCGTTCAAGCTAAAAGTAGGTAAGCGCGCCTGCTTGGTCCTGCAGAATATCACACTGCCGTAGTTGAATTAAAATAACAAACACTTATGTTCCAAAGGTCAAAGATTGTGGCAGCATATGATGCATTTTCGCTGCACAGTCGAAAAGTCGTCACCTAGAAGCTTGCGAGATACAAAATTTTAAAGGTACAGCATATGGCTGCCTGCGAGTTTACCACTTTACAGTAGACATTAGATGCACGAATTTGCGAGATAGACGAAAGTGAGGACGAACATTTGAGCTCGATGTTCTGTTCGCATGTCGCTTGTGAGCTCTTCGACCTTGTTCAAGATATCTCTGCTGCTGTATTCTCCAATGACCTATTTCCACAATCCCAACTTTCTCGATGAGAAACCGGAAACAATCACTGGTCACAGAAAGGATATTAGTGGCCTGCCCCTTCAATCGTACAGGTCGCCTTGGCCGAGATGCTAACAGAACGGGAGGACGTGGGTGTGGTGGATGATGAGATTCGCACAGCTGAATAGCATCTTCCTCTTGAATTGGGATTGAGGATATGGATATGCCTGTGGTACAGAAGGGCTTTAGGGCTTGAATATTTTTCGTGCTGATGAATTCAAGTTAGAGGGTTTCAAAACGTATCACAAGGTCATATGTTGAGCAACCAACCTTCGAGGCAGACAGATTGATCCTCCAAGCCGCCAATGATAAGACGATGAAGACGAGCGACACAGATCATGGACGAGCTAAGTGGAAGGGGCTGAGGCAGTTGTCGTGAATCAGTCGCCTTGTAGATGCGATGAGTAACAAGAATGAATGAAGATGACGCACAGACTTTTTTACATGATAACATGGGAAAGGAATCGATGGGCTGACTCGGAAGAGGAATGGATAACATCGAGGATGATACCTTGGTATCAACTCCCTGTTGAGATGTCCAGGACGAGATGGAGGCTTGACTAAGGTTGTAGCTATAGTGAGGGCGATGAAGAGTTAGAGGACCACATAATTTGGCTAGGGGACTAGACTCGTTTGCTTCGCTATGTGCATTTCGTCGAAGTCAACAATTGTGACAGGTGCCATCATCATCGACGCAAAGTGCCAGACCACCAATGGTCTTGGTGTCCAGCGTGGCCGCGTCAAACTCATAGATGGTCTTGGTGTAGCCATCGAAATCCGACACAGTATCTGTGATGAAACTGAATTTGAATGCGGCTATTACGACGCGACGCGAATATCCCCTTGATCTCATTTCCCAGCGCTTGGTGCAATCTGAGCGTCTATCATGCCAAACAGCCCTCGACAACACTTCAACAGAACTCCATCCATCCCTACCACCGTCTTTCTCTTTCATCATTCCTCCCATAGTCGATCCTCGTCATTTTACTTCACACCACCATGTCTAGTACCTCAGAAAGCCAATATATCAGACTTGACGGTCACTGAGTCCCTTCCTATCACCTTCATATCTGTTTCATGATCCTCATTCTTTATAACTAGTTATCAGCGGAAAAAAACTCAAAGTCCCCTCCTGGCGCCCTCCCGCAGGCATTTACATATCCATCAATGTCGACTCCCGGAGACGCTGGAAATCACCCATCAGTGTCTTATCATCTGAAGAATCAGCAGCATGGGGCGATACTGTGACCCTGTAACGTCCTTGTAACTTCCACGCCCCATTCAAGAACTGATCTTCAGTTTATAGGTCATCCCAGGCATCACCTACACTCTCAGTCGAAATCAGGGCGTCCTATGAGACCGATCGAATGCTAGGCAGTGGAGAAGTCATCGGGAAACTTGAATTGTCGTCGGATGACCTACTCAATCATGGAGATGAGCCATTCGGTGAGTGACTTGCTCCTCATTCATGCACATATACTAACATTTTGTAGATATTTCCTTCCCACCCGTGCACAGTGTCCACCCTTCCCTCACACTGAAGGTTGCCGTTGTACATGATTGCGATGATGCACTGTCTGATGTGAGCGACGCTCATCTCTGTTGTTGGCTTTTGCTGACAGATGGTCGACTACAGTCCCTCGTAGACTGCGAGATTGCTCGAGACACAGATGCGGGCCACGCTCAATTTGCCACATACATGACAAGTGGGGATCTCTCTCAATTGAACACTGCTGTAGAGCATTTTCAGTTGGTTCTGGACCAGTGTCCGGTCAGCCATCCAGATCATGCAGCAGCTCTCACCAACATCGCGTGGGCCCGCCTTCAAGGTTACATTCGAAATGATCTTCAAGACATTGATGGCATCACTTCCCTCTTCTGCGAAGCCCTTGCACTGCGTCCGCAGCGCCATCCCGATCACCCCATATCTCTATACAATCTCGCCACAGCGCTGAATCGGCGCCACAACAAGAAAAGTACTGCTGCCGACATCTGCGAAGCGGCCCGACTGTATCATGAGCTACTGCCTCTCTGTCCAGAGGGCACATACCTTGTAGCATCGTGGAAGGGTCAATGGTGTCGATTATGTTATCGGCGGATGCAACAATCTTCCAATAGACGCATCTGAGGAAGGCATCTGCCTTCGACGAGTCGTCCTCGAGCTCTGTCCTCACGGCCATCAACTCCGTCTCAGTGCCCTCAACAATCTTTCATCGGCTCTCAGATCCCGGTTTACACAACGCAGCAACATCGATGATTTAGATGAGAGCATACAATTTTCTCGTGAAGCAGTGTCTCTTTGCCCCGAGGGACATTCTGACCTCGCTCACTACCTGAACAATTGGCCGTTAGACTCGGTCACTATCGTTTCAATCACCAAGGCAAACCTAATGACCTCGATGAGGCCATCTCTTTGTACGAAAAGGCGCTGCGCCTGCGCCCTGTCGGGCACGAATACCGTAATGTCTCATTGGGCGCCCTCATCAGCCGTTTCAACAAACGCAAGGACATTGATGACATCACCCGAGCTATCAGCCTCTATCGCGAGGCGCTGACGTTGAGCCCACCTGGGCATCCACGTCGTGACACCACGCTTGGCAACCTTGCCTCCGCGCTCACAACCAGATATGAGAAATTGGATGTCAGCGAGAATCTTAATGAGGCCATTGATCTGTATCGCGAATCCCTTCGCTTGAGGCAGCTTGACCATCCAGAGCGCCATGTAACTCTTCGCAATTTAAGCTCGGTGCTCTCCTCCCGTTTCACGCACACCAAGAAGAATGAAGATGTCGAGGAGGCCATTAATCTCTGCCAAGAATCATTGGCGGCTTTGCCTTCACTGCACCCAAGCAGGTATTTCAGCTACATATGGCTGAATGGTGCCTATTTGTCTCGTTACCGGATTCTACACGATCCTGCTGATTTGTCGCTCGCTGTAGAGAACTTCAGACTGGCATCGGGACACCCTACTCAAGGGTTTCCAAATCGCATCATTCAGGCATATAAATGGGTTGTTGCAGCGGAACGGCATGGTCATGGATCTGCACTGGAGGCTTACTCAACATTTTTCGAGCTTCTGGATGCTCATTTGGCAACACGATCGTCGACAACTTCACGGCGTGAAGCTGCCGCTGCCTTCCATTCCGCCAGATCACTCCCCGCAGATGCATCATCATGTGCCATCCGCTGTGAAAATCTACGACACGCAGTGGAACTCGTGGAGCGGGGCCGGGGCCAGCAATGGTCACTGGCCTCTCGACTCAAGACTCCAGTTGAAGACCTCGAGTCAGCCAATCCGAAACTAGCACACGATTATCTGGAGCTGAGCAAGCTCGTTTCCAATGCTGCCCAAGGTTCTGCAGACAGCACAGACAGAGCTGCTGCTGATCAGGCAGCAACCAAGTACAGGAAACTTACGGAGCAATGGGAAGCTGCGGTGACTGAAATCCGTAATCTTCAAGCTTTCTCGCGATTCCTGCTTCCGCCGTTGTATGCAGACTTGCAAGCAGCAGCGCGCCATGGCCCGGTCATCATCCTCATTGCCAGTCAATACTCGTGCAGTGCCATCATTGTCCCGACGGCAGGAGACCCCCATCGTGTTCCTTTGCCGTCTATCACTCTCGCAGATCTAAAGACTCTCAAGGATCGCTTCACCAGGGCAATACGACATGCGTCTCGGATGGACCCAGCAGAGACGAGGACAGATCTAATAGTACTCTTGCGGATAGTATGGGACGAGATCATGCTGCCCATCGTCAACGTACTTGAGAATGTCCTTAAGCTAAAGCACCGCTCTCGCATCTGGTTGTGTCCAACCGCAGCTTTCACTTCCATTCCTCTCCATGCGGCTCACCCCTTTCAAACAAGGTCAGATCGCTCTAAGGAGCCATGTCTGGAGGATATCTACATCTGCTCTTACACGCCGACACTTTCGGCTCTGATCAGATCTAGACAGATGATGAAAAGACGATCGGACAGGGTCAACCGGGTGCAGGGAAAGGCAAGGCACTCTCGGCTGTCGACAGCGAGCTCGAGCTTGTCCATAAGCTCGTCCCCGCGACTGCCAACCATACCACTATTTCTGGTGATGCAGCCACACGAGCAGGTGCATTCCAAGCTTTGGAAGAGAACACCTGGGTGCACCTCGCTTGTCATGGCAAGCAGGACCCTACGCAGCCTTACCATTCGCATTTCGTCATGAGAGACGAACATCTGACGTTGCTCGATATCATGGGCACACACATTCCGCACGCCGAGTTCGCGTTCTTATCAGCCTGTCATACCGCTGTCGGTGATGAGAAGACGCCCGACGAAGTCATTCACCTCGCAGCTGGTCTCCAGTTTTCGGGGTTCAAGAGCGTCGTTGGCACGCTGTGGGAGGTCGACGATGCTGTTGCAAAACACGTCGTCCAGGCTTTCTACACATATATGTTCCATCCGAAGGAGGTCGGTGTGATGGACCCTACGAAGGCGGCCTGGGCACTCAACCGTGCTACACACGCCGTGAAGACGATGGTGCCGCTTGAGCAGAGGATGGTTTTTATTCATATCGGTGTTTAGTTCCTACTGTATTACTTTTGTCTGGTACGGTTTCACGAGTTGTTTGTATTGCTGTATCTTCGCCTACTAGTACTTCAAGTTGTAGGTTTTACCGATTCACCCTGTTACAGCTGTCACGAACTCTCATGCCACAGTCGTCTTGTTTTCGTATTTGCTTTCGCAGTGTTTTTATCTCTCTAGAGTATTCAGCAATGTTATTCGTTGCTCGACGGCAACGTGTCTTTTGTTCGCAACATCGTCTCCCCGGCGGTACCTCACATTCATCATCATGCCTCCAACTCCCGTTTCTGAAGTTGCGATTTTCCCTCTGCGACAGAAGCCTTCGCTGGTGCATATCATGATCACTTGTCAGGCTGCTTGACGCATGATTGCTTAGTATAGGTGCATTTTACGTCTGAACTTATTATGGAGACTTTTTTTTCAGTGAAACTACTGTCTCTGGCACCTGTGGTGCAACTGTACCTTTTATGAAATCGCTCCTTACCTGGTGCAGCGTGTGGCCACGTCACATTTCGGCCAGCGGGGCACTACACCGTGATCATCAAGATAGCCTCAATGGCAGAATATCTTTGCGGAAACCCAAGCTGGTAAGTGAACCGTCCACTTTGCCTTGCAGAATGGTCTAAAATTATTGTACCCTTCAGACGAACGTTTTGCGCTATTTCACATTTCGGCAGTGCTATGTAGTAGTGATAGACAGTTGTTCCTGGAAGCTCGTTAATTGGACTATTGCTAACAACGCTGCACTGTAAAAGCCTAGAGGTGGTACAATAGTAAAAATCGCCTGTTGAGCAACAGACCACGCATATTTCACTGCCCGTCAAACACATCGAAAGGCAACTTCCAACCTGTGCTCGGGTTGACCACTCTCTGCGGAGGGTGGGAAGCTGCCGCTTTCTCCAACATCTCAAAGTCTTCTTGTGGGATTTCAAATACTGGAAGGAGTGGGTGAATACCATGTACTGCCTCACGAAAGTTTGGACTTTCTCACCTTCGAGGTTCTCTACAATGCGAGAAGGTGTTACGCTCTTCGGCAGGACGATCGTCTATCGAGGTTTGGAAAGGTGAGTTACGACACAATGGTGCGGAAAAATCGACATACACCGCGCTGGACACTCCATGAGATAATAACCTGAGCCGGGGTGATCCCAAGTTTGCATGCGATGTCCTTTACCTGTAAGAGACTGTTTAGACGACGGAGTCTAGTCCTCGTGACGTGAAATGGTACCTCAGGGACAGAGAGAGACTTTCCGACTTGCTTGTTGCTACCCAGGGGAGAGTACGCCTCGAGAAGAAGTCCGTTCTCCTTCGACCACTACGGATTGCTTATGAACTCGAACATAATTGTTTACATGCCTGAGCCGGACACATACCTTCAATAGTTCAGGTTGAGGGTTCCAAAAGTTGAGCTCGACTTGATTGACAGCTGGCTGGTACTTCAGCT
>JABBWD010000277.1:0-24014 GCA_016628565.1 Suillus placidus | reverse complement strand
TTGCTATCTATACTTCCATATGTTTGAACTGGTGTGTACGATATTGTATTCTACTCTGTCACGGCTGTAGCTAAAGTAGTTTAGGTAGTTATGAAACTGGTCGTTGACGACGTACGCTTAGCTAGCTAGACTAGCACCTGTAACGAATCGATGATAAGGATCACAGAGAATGATTAGAACATGTTAATACGTTTGTGCTTCATGGAAGAGTACATCGTGAACGGAAAGCCGCCTATCCATGGAGGATATTCCATCAGTAATCGTGACTCGTACGTTCAACAAACATGGGCCGACAAAGTACCTTTATTGCATGCCCGACAGCAACGGCAAGCCTCAGACCCATCTGGTACATCGAGCAGCCATGGTCATTAATGGTATGCTGATGCAGATCGCTGATCGATCGGTTACGGTATAGGCGCACGTGATCCCGGGCGGGTAGGAGCCTCCGTCCCCGCACACACTCCATGATGTCCTCATCCTCGTCGTCACACAACGAGATTCAGATCTCAAAAGAGTTCCTCCTCACCCTCCTCACTGAACTATCCGTACTCGTCTTTCAAGAGTTCGGTTGCCAAATCCGCCTATTTATCCATGGTGGTGCAGTGATGATTCTACACCCAAACCTCTCCACATCCAGTTCTCGACGAACTACCAGAGATATCAATTATTTACGTCGTGCATTCGGTCATGAGTGGCGGAAGCGACGGGTTTACGACGCTGAAGAGCGTTTGCAACGTTGTATTAACGCTGTTGCCGCCAAGTTTCGCATGGGGTATGTGATTGATCCTTCTACCTTATCTCACTCAAGCATTTATCGATGCATAGAACCGACTGGATGAACGCAGACCCCGATGTCGCCCTCCCATTCGCCCACAGGTGAGTCGCTCCACAATTGACCTCCACACACCTCACGATCCTCCTTCAGCACACAAGGGCAGTTATACGACCCCATCTACCACGACTCAAAGCAGCCAAACAACATTGATATGAACACCGTCTACAGGTCGCCAGGTCTCGTCGTCATCAGTGTCACCATGTTTTGGGGTGTTGCTCTCAAGCTCGTACGCTACAGGAAAGAAGACCCCACTGACATTGTAGCCATGTTGCGCCACGGCACGAAACTCAATGGTATCCAGTGGACGCCCGACATCATGGAGACATGGATTAAGACACTGTGCTGGCCCATGGGCTACAATACCTACAAACCCCAACAAGCGGAGGAACTGCGCAACCGTATCCACGATGCAGTGCACCATCTGCTTATGTCACTCGAAAATTCACCAGAGGAGTCATCCCACATGGCACTTATCCCATCAACCGTGCAGTCGCCTCCTGTATCATCAACCACGCGCTCTCCCGTGCTCTCCTCGTTGCACACGATGTCGAGTAGCTTGGCCCCACACCCATTCTCACAACCGCCGTCGCCGTCTTCACTGCATTCTATTGACATGTCGTCCCACAGTGTATCGCCTCCCGTGCTCTCCTCGGTGCACACGATGTCCAGTAGCTTGACCCCACACCCATTCTCACAACCGCCGTCGGCGTCCTCACTGCATTCTATTTACTTGCCGTCCCACAGTGTATCGCCTCCCGCATTCATCGGGGAGCGCACGCGTCGGTCATCGACGAACTTTTCACGACATCAGACTTTTTCACCGCCCATACCATTGACATCGACCTCATCCCAATCATCGCACAGTGTCTCTCACCCGACCTCGCATTCTCACCCGCCCTCGCACTCGCAAAGCTCTTTCCGCATGCCGGAGCCCTGGCCAACGCATTTGCCATTGATCATTGAGCCCATGATGCCATTGACATCCACCTCAATCCAATCATCGCACACTATCTCTCACCCGACCTCGCACTCTCACCCGCCCTCGCCCTCGCAAAGCTCTTTCCGCATGCCGGAGCCCTGGGCAACGCCTATGCCATTGCTCTTTTAGCCCATGCCACCCACCGCCTTCTGAATGGACCAGCATAAGTACCTAGACTGCAACGAAATCCGAATCTGTGTCTGGTGTACCAAGTACCGCGCAAGTCATATATCCGCACTTTATTAGCTCTATACATCATCCTTTAAGTTCTAAATGCTTTCTTGTCCAAAACTTCGTTCTTCGATATTGCTATCTATACTTCCATATGTTTGAACTGGTATGTACGATATTGTAATCTACTCTGTAGGCTGTAGCTAAATTAGTTTAGGTAGATGCGAAACTGGTCGTTGACGCCGCACGCTCAGCTAGACTAGCACCTCTAATGAATCGATAAGGATCACAGAGAACATGTTAATACGTTTGTGCTTCATGGAAGAGCACATCGTGAACGATTGTTTACGAAAAGCTGCCTATCCATGGAATCAGTAATCGTGACTCGTACGTTCAACAGGCGGTTGCATGCCATCCTTAGTATGCATGTTTTCCACGTTAGCCTTGTACTCGATACGTATCTGACATTGTGCCAGTATGACTCAGTCACAGAGAATCTTTATTCTTGTTAGCGGAACATGATGTTTTACATATAACCTTATAAATAAAGGAATATATAGTACATCGGTGGAGATCTCGAGGAGTTACGGAGCGCATTGTGCAAGTTCCAAATTTCAGCGTAACATTGGCATATTCTGACCCGTGATGGTCATTACCTCCGTGAGTGGCTTGCTGCACTCTTCTTCGAGGAATTTCTGCATTTTTCCCCGTTGGGCTTTACTGATTTGATCGTTTCCCTGCACGCCTGGCACAGGGATCATCAGTCAACATTTTTTCAGTGTAAAGGTGGCGTAACGTACAGACAAGAGAGCGCTCCATGCTCGAATACAATCGGCCCAGTGCCTCGTCGAGCGCCGCCTCACCCTTGTTCCGCGCTATGCGGATTGCTGTCATGACTTGATTGACGAGCCTAGCATAGAGCTCCTGAGCGTTTTCTGGACTAAACTGCTTCTCGTTTAGACCCTGACAAGATATTCGGTGATCTTCACGAGAAGTTAACAGTGACTATGCCCACCTTCATGCGTTGGAACATTCCCGGACCAGACTCACTTGCCATGGCGTGGTAATTGCCCTCCAGCTCCTCACGGAGCAGACCCTTGAATGATCCGCAGAACTCTCTACAATAAAACAGTTGGTATGTAAACGGATCATTGTCAAAATATGACCTCACTTTTGCATCGATAAAATGGCTGATAAATATGCCTCTCGTGCAGGGTTTATCATGTCCCATGGATGAATAAGATTGCATGCGTTGTTGATGCGCGGTGCGATCGTTGTCATTCGTTGGGCTCGGTTTTCTGCAAAAGCCTAATGAGAACTACCTTATTTTTGTCATGAAACACGTACTAATTGATAGGATAGCTATGTCCACCTTATTTGATACTGCCTAGAATCAAGTGGATAAATCATACATCATGCTAGATAATGGTGCTTACCACAACGAGCGACTGTAGTTCTGACCGGATGAATTCAGTGAAGAAGTTGTGCCACAAACTTTCCTGATGATTCAGATGATATATCTCGCACTGAAAAATGACAGACCTTGACACAGCACCATCTAACATTCCCTGCACGAGATCCTCGTTGAGATCTACAGATCCCCATTCACCCCCTCGGCGCATGAGTGCACGGTAGCTGTGCCATCTGTAGTTTTCTCCGAGTGTCTTGATGGTATCAATACTGCGCTTGGCTGCCTATAATGCAGTTAAAATTTTGTCCGTATCACCGTGCACGTGAGGAACGCGAGGCACACCTTCTCCGCTTGAAGCTTAAGAGCACTCTCTAGCTCATTGATAATGTTGTCCATCTTACCTCCTAAATTCTGGCGAATCTCATCAACAGTCTTTTGCGCTCAATTATGTTCACACTATGAAGTGATATCAAGCAACTTACATCTTTGAGGCCTTCTGCAAAGCCTCTTGCCACATTCTCATAGGCCGTGAGCCTCAAATCTTGCCTTGCGGAAAGGAAGAAACTCTCGATTTCTTCACATAGCAAAGTGGAGCTATGCACGTGCGCCTTGATATCGAAAAGTGCGTTCCTGCAACCGAAATCATGGATATGCCGACGCAATTTTGGAATACCAGTCTACAAATATCATCAGTGGTGGTCTTTTCTGGTCAAAAGCACTACGCACATCTTCAGGATTGGTAAAAACCAAAGGAGCTCTGTGACGGTTATTCGCCCCCATAAGTTGATCGAAATCCATGCTTCCAATACAAAACAGGAGTAGCGGAGGGGGTTCACGGGTAGGGTTCTAACCAAAGAATGAATTCGCTGCGATACCCTTCAAAGATCACTCGAAGTACCTGTTTGTTGATATTGTGGTATACTTGATGGTAAAGCTGCAAAAAGACATCCCGTACATGAGCAGATCGTTGGTGCTGACCGAACACATGTCAATGAGCAGTTTTCAGGGCATTATACAAATATACACACTGCAACATATGTGTCTTATGGCCGCTTTTGTCAGTTGCAATTGTCTAGCTGTCTGGTCTGTCTGTATTATTGATTAAGTCAAATACGTTAATGCGTGATATGTAAATAGAAGTCGAACCATTGTTTTGTTGCATTGTATGCGCCCCATGATTTCCGACATTGCTACCGTACCATCCCTTTGAGCCACCAAGTTGCCGAGCTCAATGTAGACCATGTCCACTTCTTTTTTTTGCTGATCCAGGTTGTCGCTGAGTCTGTCGATCTCCTACTGCATGCATAAATGACACGAAGTCAGTACTAACTTGAAACCTAGCTTGTGCACCTGACACATTTGCTGGATTACGTGGCGTTGTTTTGAGTCAAGATGATGCAGCTGGTCCTCGTTGATTCGCACCTAAATGTGTGAGGTAGATGAACCAAAGAAATTATAGCGGCGACTTACGTCTGCGCCAGTAAGCAAGACCATAAGTGACTCCATGCTTCCATCTATACGAATCATTCGGCGTAAACTATAATGCGTGGGTACACAGGAAGTTCCGGAAAGTTGTTCAGGACTTACAACTTCACAAAGTAGTCGCGCATCGCCTAAAAATGTTATTAACCGTCAAGTCAATTCAGACCAGCATTTTCGTCAACTTTACCTGGTCATCCGCTGCCCGCTTGATGTCTGCCACTGATACATGTAATTAGCGACGAGACGAGGTACCCATCTCGAACAGCGAACCTAATATAACAACTTCAGCAGTTTTGAGATATTCCTGAGTTCGCTTGGTTCTGCAAAGATACTATCAATGTCACGAAATCCTGACGATATTCATACTGTTATCGAACCTCGTTTTGTTCGCATCTCCAAAACCAGGGACATCCACAAGCGTGACTGCACCAGATGCAAGTACTTCGAATGCTCCATAGATACGAATGCTAAAGGGAAAAGTGAGGAAGCAAGTGGGTAGTAACTGCTTAGATTTCTACCTGTCTACTAGATGCCACTCCAACTGGAGGACCTCAGTCAGCAGATCACCTACGTTAAAAATTGTGACGCACCGGCTCCCCCTCCACAATCTTTGTGTGTGAAGTCATATATGGCCGTAGCTGTACATGGTTTAGCCATCATGGCTAACAAATCACGATGTTCAATTCCAACTTTCCTGCAACTCTAAGTCATCAAAGCCTACACCATTCCTCTGAACTTCAGTTCCAAGCTTGGTTGCTATGAGCTCATGCTCAAGAAGTACATGTATATCTTGTCGAGGCGGGGGGAATGGTAGTGCACGAAGGCTGCAGCGAGAATTAGACAACTTGAATGAACGTTGAGATTCAAGTTGAACTTACTGAGGATACACCTGTTCCGGCAGTGACATGTCACATCAAGATTCAGCACCGTGTAATAGTACCGAAATAAGAAGTGGGACTTTCCTCTTTCAACGCATCCCATGCATCCATCGCAGGCCCACTATCATCGTGAATGCCATGCCCAATGTTCGAAGTGCCACCTCCGAGTACATATACATCTCTGTGTGAATTCAACGGTCACATTTAACGCGGAAGTAAATCTTCTCAGTAATATCACACGTACAGGTCATCCAGCATGTTCGATAGAGTCTGAAATACATGATGATGTTCGCTGCACGCATGTCTGGGGAAAAGAAAGTCCTCACTTTTTTCCATTCATCTTTTCCAACGAATTTGATGATTGCTCTCCAAGCTGAAGGAGGCAAGTCTTCGTGAAATACTTCCGTCTGAACGGATGTGCAAGCTCTGCATAGGGCATAAAAGCGTCAGAATCGATCGAGATGGACAAAACAGTGGATTGGATCCTGACCCCTAGGTGCCAGGTAAAATTAGTTTGAACTTTCAAGAAGCTCGACGGTTAAGTATTATTACAACGCGTACTCACGTCAGCTCGTGTCGATAATACAGGCGCGCCTAGTATTGCATTCATGGCTGTGCTTTTTCCAGCTCCAGTCCTTCCGATAAATGCCATTTTCCTTGTCCTAGGTTTACTGTTGCCGAGTTTCTGTGCCTCTGTCTTCCATCCTCGCAGGTCCTTGTCATAATCCTCCCGTCCTCTTGGACCAACCTTCTCAAGCTCCAATTCCAATTTCTTATTAGTAGCACATATTATTTCGTAACACCTACGGACATCGTCTGGCGATAGTAAGCGTATCTCCGACTCGGAGCCGATTTGGTGATCAACTTGAACTTCAAGTCGTTCCCCTGCGGCCAAGACTGGTGCTTCAAGTTCGTCCATTGATGACTCGTTTGTTGAAGGTTGAAACCAAGCTTGAACCGGGCGCTAATCGACGTACCTCATCCTCAAGGCACTGATGTGAGCTTGCGGAGGTTGTACGGAGTCGAAGACCGAGGGGAGTTTGAGTCATACCTTGGGTGGGAGCACCCTGGAGCACCTGACCTCGCACTCGCAAAGCATGATGCCGTCGGAGCCCTGGGAAACGCCTTTGCCATTAATTGTCTTTCAGTTCGTGCCACCCTTCTGAATAGACCAGCATACTTGCCAGCAAGTACTTGGTTTAAAAACCTTGTAAACCACTATTCAAAATCTTTTTCTCCAGCTCGTTATTGCACCAAAGTCAGTAGTTATGCTGGTATGGGTGATAGAGAATGTTTGTTACAAGAACGGAACATACATATGACTCAACTATTGAGTTGACTGCAAGCAAAGGTAGTAATAATACATGAGGAAGGTAAATTTCAAGTCTCAAGAATAACCAAGTTCCAAACTTCACTGTACCATGGGCATACCCTGACCTACGATAGCCGTCACCTCTACCGGAGTTGTGTTGCGCTCTTTATATATCCTATCCGTGATGGTTGTCAACTCTGCCAGTGGTTTGATGTACTCTTCTACAAGGAATATCCGCATCTTCTTCCGTGTATCCTTGTTCATTTTATCGGTTTTCTCAATGCCTGACATGGATATCAGTCGATGCTTTTGGACTGAAAGCAGCACGCAACGCACAGCCAAAAGAGCGCTCGATGTGCAAATATAACCGGGTGAGTGCTGTGTTAAGTGCATCTTCTCCGTTAACTATTGCCGTGCGGATAGCCGACATGACTTCATCAACGAGCCCAGCATAGAGCTCTTGAGCATTCTGTGTACTGAACTCCTTCTCATTCATATCCTGATGCGAGACAACATTTTCGGCATTCTCCACGAGAAGTCAGGATAATTGCACCTACCTTCATTCGTCGGAACATTCCCGTGCCACACTCACTTGCAACGTCATGGTAATGCGCCTTGAGTTTGTCGCGGAGAAGTCCCTTGAATGATCCACCGAATTCTCTATAGCGAACCAGCTGTATGTAAAGTTGACGAACGACAACAAAGGCCTTACCTTTGCATCCTGTAAACACCCACTAGATAGTCCCTTTGTGCAGGATTCAACATATCCAATGGACGGATGCCGTTGCATTCTTTTTCAATGCGTGTCGCCAGTTTTTTTTTCGGTTTTCGTTTCGCTCCGTCCTCTGCAAAGCAATGAAGGTCAACACTATCTCAATCATAGAATACATGCATACTGATGGATTGGATAGCCACATCACAGTGATCTCGAATCACCTGAAAACCAAGTGAATAGATGACAAATTCTGTTGAATAATGGCCCATACCACGATGAGCGACTTCAGTTCTGATTTCAAGAGATCATTGAAAAAATTGTGCCATACACTTTTCGGACAATTCAGATGAACATATCTCCTGATGCAAAATGACGAACCTCGATACAGCCCCCTCTAACATGCCATTTACAAGGTCCTCGTTTAGATCGATCGATCGCCATTCGCCCTGTCTGTTCATGATGGCACGGTAGGTCTGATATCGGCAGTTTCTTCCGAGTGTCTCAATGATGTCGAAACTGCACTTGGCGGCCTATGCGGGCAATGGTTGATCAGTGTTCACCCGTACGTGTGAGGAATGAGACAGACATTCTCGGCTTCAATTTGGAGAACCCGCTCCAGTTCGTCCATGTAGTTGTGGATCTTGGCTTCTGAAGTTAGCCGTGTCGCCTCCACAGTCTTTTGTTTGTGTTAAGTTGGTGTTGTCAAGTTACAATAATGTGACTTACATCCTTGAGACGTTCCACCAGACCTCTTGCTGCATCCTCATAGGCTGCGAGTTTTGGATCTCGCTTTAAACGAAAAAAGAAACTTCTGGTTTCCTTATGTAACACAGTATACCTATGGACAAGTGCATCGATATCTGAAAAAATATTCCTACGACCAAAATCATAGATATGCCGAGACAATTGCGGGATACCAGTCTAAAAATCATCAGCAACATTATCTCACCAAAAAGCAAGATATCTGATACATCTTTGGGATCGGTAAAAACAAAAGGAGCTCTGTGTCGTTTATCCGCTCCCAAAAGTTGGTTGAAATCTGTGCTTCCAACACAAAAAACGGGTGGGGTTCATCGGCAGTATCCTAATACAAAGAAGACTTGACTGCAATGCACTTTTAAAAATCAATCGAAGTACCTGTTTACTAATACTGTAGTATACTTGACGGTAGAGCTGGAGAAAGGCCTCTCGTACACGGGCCGATCGTTGATGCTGACGTGATGCAAATGAGTAGATATAAGAACATAAAACGGGTATACACACTGCGATGTATGTGTTCTTGGTAGCTTGCTTTGTTCGCAATTGACTAGTTATCTCGTCCTTCTGTGGCATTGTGAAAGTTCGGTCAGCTCACTGGTGTGCTTAATGTAAATGGATACAAACCTTCTGCTGACGTTCCATATATTCCCTTAAAGCAGCCATATCATATGGAATTGTAGCAATGGTTTTCTTCTCAAGCTCTTCCAGGCTGTTGCTGAGGCTGTTAATCGCCTACAGCATGCATAAATGGCACGTCAGTATTATCTTGGAATATAGCTTACGCACCTGAGACATTTCCTGGATTACATGGCGTTGCTTTGCATCAAGATAATGCAGTTGATCCTCGTTGATTCGTACCTGGTAACTACTATGTAAGCTAAACAGATCAAGGAAACAAGAGCGGCGAGGTACGTCTGCCCCGGTAAGGACTATCAAAAGTGATTCCATGCTTCCGTCTATTCGGATCATTTTTTGTAAGCTATAATGTATGAGTATACAGTTACGGAAAGTTGTTCGCAACTTACAACTTCGCAAAGTAATCGCGCATGACCTAATAATGCAATTGATCAGTCAAGTCAGAACAGTATTTTCGTCAAGTTTACCTGATCATCAGCTGCCCGCTTAATGTCTGCAACTGATATACATGATTAGCCGAGAGACAAAGCCCCATCTCTCGAACAGCGAACCTAATACAACAACCTCAGCGGTTTTGAGGTATTCCTCAGTCCGCTTGGTTCTGCCACGAACATACAGTTAGTGTGATGAATCTTGTAAATGTTTACACTGCTGATCAAACCTTGTTTTATTCGCATCTCCAAAGCCAGGTACGTCTACGAGCGAGACTGCACAGGATCCAAGTACGTCGAATGCTCCGTAGATACGAACACTAAAAGAACAGTGAGGAAGCCAAGCGGGTCATTGTATTTGCGAAGATTTCTACCTGTCTACTAGATGCCAGACAGATGACTTCGGCTGCAGGACCTCGAGTAGTCAGCATGACCACCCGCAGTTTTAAAAGTCATGACATACTGTCTCCCCCTCTACGATGTTGGTGTACGAAGTCAAATACGGTCGGAGCTGTGCATGGTTGAGACACGTAATCAACTGCAATGTTCAATTCTAACTTTCCTGCAATTCCAGATTGTCGAAGCCTGAGCCATGCATTGGCTCCTCAGTTCCGAGCTTGGATTCTACAACCTCATGTTCAAGAAGCATATGTAAGTCTTGGTGAGGCGGGGGGAATGATAGGGCGCGAAGGCTGCGGCAAGAATTGGTCAGTGAAAGTCAAGATTCAGATTGAAGTCACGGATTACTGAGGATACACCTGTACCAGCAGCAACATCAGCACACAAGTAACAGTACAGAAAAAATAATCGGGACTTTCCTCTTTCAATGTCTCCCATGCATCCATCGCAGGCCCGCTATCATCGTGAATACCACCCCTGTATACTTCTCTGCATGCAAAGATCAGCTTAATGACAATGTGGAGCAAATCGTTCTGAGCGAATCACACATACAGGTCGTCCAGCATGTTTGATAGAGTCTGTGGAACATTGCGTTCACACTTATGTCTGGTACAACAGAACGTTGTGAATACCCACATTTTCCCAGTCATCTTTCCCAATGAATTTAATGCTCGCCCTCCAGACCGAAGGAGGCAACGCTTCGTAGATCACTTCTGTCTGGACAGATGTGCATGCTCTGTAAAATAAAAGCGTCAGAAACGAGATGGGTAAGATGGTGAATTTGTGTCTGACCCCTGTCCGAGTCAGTTCAAATTAGTTCGATGCTCGACAGTTAGCAACCATGAAATCATGCACTCACGTCAGCTCGCGTCGATAATACGGGTGCGCCTAATATTGCATTAATGGCGGTGCTCTTGCCGACTCCAGTCCTTCCGATGAATGCAAGCTTCCTCGACTGAGGTATACTATTACCAAGTTTATTTGCCTCTGCCTTCCATTTTCTGAATCCCAGGTCGATGTAAGCTGACCGCTTACTACGCGCTTACCTTATCATACGTCACATGACCCACCCCCATATATTCCGCCACTTTCCAACCATTCGGATCAGACTCGGGTCTCATACCTACCATCACTTATCAATTAGTACAACGCTCAAAGAATCCACAGTTTCGTCCTGTTACCTTCGCTTGATCCGTTTAGTGTTCCTTGTCGTTTTCCCGGGCAAGGTTCCACTTTTTTTTTAACAGAAACGAAACTCGTTGATCACCCAAACCCGTCATATCTATTATTTCTCAACCGCCGGGCTGTCCGCTCGCAACTTGACCTGTCAACCTGCCTTCCGTACGAAGAAAACCTACCGTCTCTTCTCCTTTGACCACGCGACAGCGTGCGAGAAATCAAAGACAGCCGTCTCGCCCAGACCCGCCCTCTTCTCCTTTGACTCCCATATCTTCAGACAACACGCCCATCAAACGTGTCTCGTCCACAACTGTATATTGTGACTCCTCATCAGAGTCAGAGTCTGACAACGCGCATATATCATACTCTCGCCCTCACAAAATGACCAAATCCGCCAGAGTCGAACAGTCTGCTCCCAGTAAGCCGCCGAAGCTCCTGGCGGGTGAACTCACGCCTGAGATTGCCCGTGATTGGGACAATGCCTGCACCACGTACTTCATGCACAAAGGAATCGACGCCGAGGACCAAGTGAAAATGATAGCATTCGGAATGTTGGATCCGCGTCTACACACTTGGTACCTCGCCCAGCGAGCCACTCTAGACGCTGGAACCTTCACTGAGTATATGACCGCTCTCAAAGATGCCTGGCTCGAGAGCCATTGGGATACGAAGCTTCGTAGGAAGGTTCTAGGATCGCAACAAGGCAATTGCGCCTTCTACGAGTGGGCCCTGGAACTACAAAACCAGAACGCGTTATTGTACGGTAACGCTGCTCACCTTTCGGACACCCAACTACGTAACCAACTCGAAGCCAACATCTGCGAAGAACTCACTATCCCCGTACTCAGAGCCAAACTCGCCGATGATCTCACACTTAAGAAATGGATTGAAGAGGTCAAACATCTCGATGACAAACGTCTCGAGGATCTCGCCTCCCACAAAAGAATCGCGGAGGATCTATACAAATCCTCGAAACGCACCAACACCTACACTTCAACCAACAAAACATCCGTCCCCAAAACGCATACATCATCTTCTTCTCGTTTAGGAACTCTATCGGAGACCGAACGCACGCTACTGATGAAACACAAAGGCTGTTTCAAATGCCGAAAGTTTTATGTGTCGCACCAATCCAAGGAATGTACCGACGGCGCGCCGGATGCTTCTACCTATAAAACACTTACAGAATCCGACGCTATCGCAGCCAAGCCAAAGAGCAAAACTGTAGCCGCCGTCGGAACCGTAGGTGCGGTGATGCCATCATCGGTACTCGACGATGGATCGAGTTCAGAAGATGATATGTGCGTAGCCCCTTTTGAAACCGCCCACCTTATTTGGCCTTGCCTCTTGACGGGGCCTTCCTCCAATTCTTTCGAACGTTTTGATGCCCTGATTGACCATGGGTCACATCTAGTTCTGATTGATGATGACGTTGTCAACAAATTGGGACTGCATAGACGCAAACTGCATAGACAGATAGAAGTGAATTCAGCTTTCTTGGACAGTTCTTCCCCTTCTCCTTTTTCTTTTTCTGAATATGTTCTCTTGGCACCGTCCTCCATTAATCATGACTGGACTTCTCGTACGATACGCGCTATTATTGCGCCGGGACTTGCAGTTCCAATCCTCCTCGGAGGACCTTTCTTATCACACAATTGTCTTGTTATAGATCACGAACATCGAACTGTTATCGCCAAAGATGGCAATTATGATCTTCTGAACCCCCCTCAATACCCACCTCGTTCGCCACCTTGTTCGAAGGTTTCGATTCCATCCCATCGCGACATTCTACGACAACGTAAAGTCGTCGTTAAGGAACTCAAATCTGTACTGAACGACCGTCGCGAGTGTAATGACCAGAACACGATCAGCGTCTCCACTAATGTGGTAACACTACTACGAAAACGAATTGATACACTCGCGTTCATTGAGAAGAACAAAGAACAACTAGATCGCCTAGACAAAGAGATGCGCCGAAAATACGAGGATAGATTCCCCGACGACATTCCGCATATTGATCAACTTCCTACTGACGTCGTACACCGCATCACCCTTAAGGACCCAAATAAAATTATCCAATGTCGCAAATACAACACTCCGCGAAAATATCGCGAAGCATGGGATACACTACTACAACAACATGTTGCTGCTGGTCGACTACGACCTTCTTCGAGTCCTTTCGTGTCGCCCGCATTCCTGATACCAAAAAAGGACCCGACGGCGCTTCCAAGATGGGTTAACGACTACAGGGTGCTGAACGCTAACACCGTACCTGACAACCATCCCCTGCCATGTATCGACGAAATCCTACGGGACTGCACAAAAGGTAAGATCTTTGGTAAGATCGATATGACGAATTCCTTCTTCCAGACTCGCATACACCCCGATGACATCAAGTATACTGCTATTGACACCCCAGAAGGTCTACATGAGTGGACGGTAATGCCACAAGGTGGAAGAAACACTCCCGCCACACATCAACGGAGAATGTTCATCGCTCTCCGCGGACTCATTGGAAAAATCTGTCACGCCTACCTTGATGATATCATAATATGGTCCCAAACAGTTGCAGAGCACGCGAAAAACGTAAAACTTGTCCTCGACGCCTTACGAAAGGCCTGTCTCTTCTGCTCCCCGAAAAAGACATCGTTATTCTGCACCGAAATCGACTTCTTGGGACACCATATTTCAGCTAACGGTATCGAAGCTGATGCTTCGAAAGCCAAACGGATCCTCGATTGGCCCATCCCAAAGTCGACGAATGATGTTAGATCCTTCCTAGGACTTGTTCGATACCTAGATCAGTTTCTACCTGGTCTCGCGGACCATACACGACAACTCACGCCGTTAACGACAAAATCGAGCGAAGTCAAGTGGCCAGGTTGGACCGAACAACATCAGCAAGCGTTCGACGCTATTAAACGCCTAGTCGTCAGTCGCGAATGCTTGACGACGATCGATCACGACAACATGAAGGACAACAAGATCTTCGTCACTTGTGACGCAAGCGACTGGCGTATAGGCGCACTGCTAAGCGTCGGACCAACCCCACAGACGGCAAGACCAGTCGCCTACGATTCTATGCAGCTACGCGATGCACAGTTGAACTACCCGGTACACGAAAAAGAGCTCTTAGCAATTGTGCGAGCACTGAAGAAATGGCGGATTGAATTGTTGGGCACACCTTTCACTGTTTATACTGATCACAGGACATTGGAAAACTTCATGACCCAACGAGAGCTCTCGCGCCGCCAAGCTAGATGGCAAGAATTCTTCAGCCAATATGACTTCAAAATTGAATACATTCCAGGCAAAGATAACTGCGTCGCAGATGCCCTTTCCCGCCTGCCTCCAGACGACGACAAAATCCCAAAATACGTGCAGAACACAGTACACATGCCTGCGGCAATCAATGCGCATGTTCAACCGATCGCGCTAGTCCTATCAGTGACAACGGACGCATCATTACTCACTGACATAAAGGCCGGATATCTCTCAGATCCTTGGTGCGTAAAAATTTGGAAACTAATTGACTCCATGCCTGGTCTTCGACAACAAGATGGACTGCTTTATCTGAATGAACGACTGGTCATCCCTCGTGTCACGCACCTACGAGAGACAATATTCCGGATGGCGCACGATCACCTTGGCCACTTCGGAATCGATAAATCGTACGCTGCAATCCGCGAATCGTACTACTGGCCTAATATGAGGCGCGACCTAGAAGAGAGTTACATTCCAGCATGCACAGAATGCGCAAGAAACAAGAGCCGTACGACGAAACCGGCCGGACCCCTACATCCTCTCCCAGTACCAGACCGAAGAGGAGAATCGATCGCGATCGACTTCATTGGACCCTTACCATCAGAGAAAGGATTCGACGGAATCATGACGATTACTGACCGTTTAGGAGCGGACGTAAGGCTCGTGCCCTACCGCATGAACATGAACGCCCGCGAGATCGCAAATCTCTTCTTCGATAATTGGTACTGCGAAAACGGCCTGCCATTAAGTATAGTTTCAGATCGCGATAAATTGTTCACAAGCAGATTCTGGAAGGCCTTACACCGCCTGACCGGCGTAAAGCTGAAAATGTCAACTGCATATCACCCACAAACCGACGGTGCTAGCGAACGTACCAACAAAACCGTCGATCAGGCGCTCAGATACTTCGTGGATCAACACCAGTCAGGATGGGTGAATGCCTTACCGCGAGTACGATTCAACCTAATGTCAACAATCAACGCCTCCACTGGATACACACCCTTCCACCTACATCTTGGAAGAACGCCACGTCTCCTACCTCCCCTAACGCCAGAAACAATTAGGACAACGCACGAGGACTTCCCCACAGATGTCGGAAACGCACTCGAAGCAATAGTGTCACTAAAGACAGACGTCGCAGACGCCCACGATGCCCTCCTAGCTTCTCGAATAGCACAGGCGAACGCCGCCAACTTACACAGAAGCGAAGAACCCTCCTTCCAGGTCGGAGACCTCGCCTATCTTTCAACAGCCCACAGACGACGAGAGTATCTCAACGGAAGTAACAAACGCGTGGCCAAATTCATGCCTCGCTTTGATGGGCCCTATGCGATTGTATCTGCGAACCCTGAGTCATCAACTTATACTCTAGATTTACCTGACCATACTAACGTCTATCCCGCTTTTCACGTATCGGAACTCAAGCGTCACGTTCCAAACAACGCTGAGCTCTACCCTTCCCACGAACTTCAACGACCCGGTCCAATCGTCACCAAGACAGGATCACAGGAGTGGGAAGTAGAGAAGATCTTAGACCATAGAACACGAGGTCGCGGCCAACAATATCTCATTCGTTGGCGTGGGTACGGTCCAGAAGCGGACGTATGGGTGCCTGGAAAGGAGCTTGAAGAAACTCAGATACTACAAGAGTATCGGGCCGGAGGTTCGAGGACTGATGAAGACACCCCACGTTCAAGCTCGAGGACTGATGAAGACACCCAAAGTTCAAGTTCGAGGACTGATGAAGACACTGAAAGTGAAAACACGCAGACAACGGAGTATTATACGGACGCCGGTACAAAGTTTTCAGAGAATGAGAGGGTGTAAGCTGACCGCTTACTACGCGCTTACCTTATCATACGTCACATGACCCACCCCCATATATTCCGCCACTTTCCAACCATTCGGATCAGACTCGGGTCTCATACCTACCATCACTTATCAATTAGTACAACGCTCAAAGAATCCACAGTTTCGTCCTGTTACCTTCGCTTGATCCGTTTAGTGTTCCTTGTCGTTTTCCCGGGCAAGGTTCCACTTTTTTGATTATATGTAAGTAGTTAAGACTGTCGTCCCTTAACAATTACGCCAAAAGGCAGTGATAATCAAAGCTCGGCTTTGACTATCGCGGACAGTATTTATGTTGATTATGGGAAATCAGGTAAGCCACCGTGCTTACACCCTCCCACGTTTTCAGATCTTTTTATCCCCCCACCAGTGTTGGTTCCCAATCACGTGGCACTGTGGTTTGGTGTGGGAATTTCATCCGAAACGGAAGGACACAAATGGCCGCCCCAAGGGCGCCACCTTGAAATTTGCCCCGGAGCGGGTTGGAACGCCCGACCTCCTGCAAACTTTGAGCTTTGATTATATGTAAGTAGTTAAGACTGTCGTCCCTTAACAGTTACGCCAAAAGGCAGTGATAATCAAAGCTCGGCTTTGACTATCGCGGACAGTATTTATGTTGATTATGGGAAATCAGGTAAGCCACCGTGCTTACAGTCGATGTCATAATCCTCTCGTCCAATCATCTCCAGCTCCAGCTCCAGTTTCTGATTAATGCCAGAAATTACTTCATAGCATCTTTTTACTTCTTGTGGTAACGAGTTATGTGTCACGGATAGTTCTTCCATCGAGGAGTTCAAATGATGATTGTGGGTTTGTCAAAGGGTTGGATTTGGGCGCTAATCGAAGTCCCTCATCCGCATTGCGGCAACACCTCGTGTCATGCACATATTGGCTTTCCACGACACAACAAGCAATCGATACTATTGCACAATATTTGCAAAGACACGAAGTGAAAGACCAAATTCCCCATCCACGACCCACATGCCACGTCTTGAAATCCGAAAATTCGACACTTGAACGAATCGACTCCAAGCCAACCGTTCCCTACTGCGACTACTAGTGCTTGGATCCAAGGAGACCTACAGAGTAGGTGCGGTCGAGCTTTGGGCATGGGGGACGGTCCTACATTTGGTCCTGGATGTGCAGAACTTGAATGTCCTATTGCTGCTACGAATTGCTAATGGATGACCGTGGCGCCATCAAGATTCAACTGCACCTGCTGCTAGCTCAGCATGCAGCAAATATTTTCTTATCCATACTGGGCTAATTAAAACTCCGATGCAGTTCACAGCCCTTGAAGGCCCTGAAAATATGGTCATATGAAGGGGTCAGTGCGCTGCAGGCTCGCGGGAGAGTTGCGAAGGGGTCGCCCTGTTGGATTCCGGAGATCTCATGAAGGGGTGCGAAGGGGTAATTCGAGAGTCAATGGCCTGAAGGTATGTACTCTGCCTCCCTATCAACTCTTATCATCCTGGCGTGTAACTTATACACATTGGCCCTTTGTGCAGTAGATTTTATATTTGGACAGCTCGCATCAACCGGGATATCCGAACATCATCGGTACTAGCTAGCGCACTACGGTTCTCGCATCCAACTGAGATATCCGAACATCATCGGTACTAGTGCACTGTTCTCCGCATCAACTATCTGAACATCATTGGTAGGTAGGTACTCTAGCGCAGCGCACTACGACTGACATACTATCTAGGTTTGTTCTCCATCTCTCGCACAGGAAGATAATCTGCCCACAGTGTGGTAGGTCATTTCCTGTCTGTCTCTTCAAGTGATTCACTAATAACTTCCCGTCCCATCTGTATCATCCATTTCACCTTCACCTCTACCAAGAGCAGCTCACTCTCGCACCACAACCTTCACGCTCCGCATTCACTCTCTTGCACCACAACCTCCGGTCGTGAAGTACGAGCATTCATTGGAGAGTCTCAGGCTTTCAAGACGGTCAAATTTAATGTATGTACTTCTCTGTTTGAATTATACATGAGTTTATTGACGGCAGACCCCGCTTCCTGTGCCTCTCTGATGCTGACTCTGTCGTTATGCGATTGGGCATCTGCCCTTCATGGTTGCACAGTCATTATGGATACTTAGCGATGATGCTGCTCGACCGGTCCACGACACTCGAAGAATCAGGCACAGTGCTGTTCAAGCTGTGTTACGAGGAGCTCGAGATTGACGAATCGACGCCGGATGCACTGCTGACTGTGCACAATGGTGTCAAGCATCTTCACGTCGAGTACCTCCAGGAGCACTGGGACTCGTAGTATTTTTTTAAATCTTTCAATTCAAATGCTCTCGCTTTGGTTCTCTCGCTTTGGTTCCTTTAGTTACTCACTGTTTCCTTTCCCCCTCGCTACTAATGATTCAGATTTTGTATATTACATTATCTCCTCGCTATCTAGCCTCTTTGCCCTTTGCTTTGCACTCTCCTCCTTCCCCCTTTCCCGCAACACCAGCATGTTACTGTTCCTCCCCCCTCCTCCTTTCAAACCATATGTCACGTGATTATCTCATTGGTCTTGCAGACTTGCACGTGCACGACCATTTTGGTGTCACATGACACCAAAATGGTCTGACCCCTTCGTATGAGGAAGTTGCCAAGGCCCTTGAGCCAATTCTACTCGTGACTCGCCAATATTGCCATCAATCAACAACATGGCCAGTTAGAACAGCATCGTTTTTGATGACCCGATGTCCGGCCATTCTATGCTGCCCCGGGTCGTTCAAGTTATGCAATGCATCTATACTACCGTCAATCCTGAACGTCCACCACCATTCACGGTGGACAGCTGGTGGCACTCGTTAAGCCTATCCTACCAGGTAGAAGAGTCTGGACGTGAGCCGTCAATTGTCATCCTCAATCTCCGAGAAGGCGAATCGGATGAGCCGATTATGAACACCCATTTCATGATTAACTTAAACACCATGCGTGTGCATGATAAATTTCAGGACTATCGTTTCTCGGTACCCCAGGAGATTTTGTCTGTCCTAACACAACTTAGAGAATACGTGAAGAGTGTTGTCCAAGGCAGATGGGAAGCGAAAGAAGCGCAAAACCGCGAGACAGCCCGTCGCCTTGAGAAAGAGCGAGAAGAACAACGAAATCGAGTCCAGGCGAGTAAATTACATAGTTGCAAGTGTGTTGCAAAATTTATTCCTTCTTGATCACAGGACTTTTGTCGTTATCTTGTCGAGAAAGGTCTGATCGATGAAGATCATGCGAGTCACTTCTCTATTGACAGTCTGCATTGTCCTGTCTGTTCAGCGAAGCAGACATCGTGCAATATGTGCAGAATCATCTCCTGCTCCAATAGTGACTGTGAAGTCTCCTCTGCCATCCCCATCGTACAGTGTTCCAATCATCACAACACGACGTTCTGTACTTCATGTTTGGAGCGTCCGGGCTCTCTACCTCGTCTGGGAAAGTGTCCCACATGCGCACATTGGTTCTGTTCAACAGAGCTTCAATGGTGCATCGGGCGTCCAGTTTCTAATGACGGCCCCGGACCTTCCCCACCAAATATCGATTTAATCCGATTACACTCAGCGCGTCCCTTGTCCTGCCCGTATATCGCTTGCATGGATAACAGTCGAGAGAGCGGAAAGAATGGGCGTCGCTGCTGCAATACTCGTTGTTGGTCTCGGGTGGGCACCACAACGTGCCCTGAATGTATCACACAAGATAGCTTTGCCTGTCCCTGTGGTCAATACTGGACATGCGGTGGCTGCGAGTCGCAGGCTTCTTCCGCTAGTGGGATTCTCACATGCCCTGGGTGCCACCGGCGTTTCTGTTCATCGTGCTCACACATCAGGGCTTGCGAGCTGTGCGAACATGTGGAGCCATGTCACGACTGTATCGAGGGCGAAAAGAGCGTAGAAGTGAAGCACACCATGTTTGAGTGTCGGGGCTGCAGAGGTCTCCTGTGCGAGACATGCACTGATATCGACGAGAAATCATGCTGCAGATGCGACCGAAGCATTTGCAAGCTCTGTGGATACGAAGAAGGCAACCCTGTCTGTGACGAGTGCGGAGCTTCGATGTATCAGTATGACGATGATTATATGGCTTACGATGATTACCTTTAATGCGGTGCATCATGCCCGAACTACCTTGTAATATATTGTAATCTTTGTGTCTAATGCTACTGTAAATCTCGTTAGTGCCTCATACTCCTGCTAGATGCGGTGGTCTCGAAAGAATTCGACGAGCACAGTTGAACACTGCGACGTTGCCAGTCCTTTGCAGTCGCTCAGATTTGGATGCATGCTTTGCGCTCAGAAATAGGCGGAATCCTTATGCCTTCCTGCGGCAGTGTACAACTTCACACGAGGAGCACCCTTGTTAGACAAAAGATATATATAAAATTTAAACTTTTCTAGCGAAATTAGCTGCGTGTTACAACTCATTTGAGACGGTTTAAGTTCGTGAGTTCAACGTGTCTGACATTGGAGGTTTGATGCTCCTTCCTCGAAGGTGTGACTCCTGTGGTCCATTACGACTCGATGAGTGCAGGAAAATGAAAATGTAAGATATATGTGTGACGGAAACCACATCGAGGATGTATTGACGATATATAGCATCACATGTGGTCCAAGAGAAACGGGCGGAACAAAAGCAGTCTCGGGACAGAGACACCGAATCAGCGAGGGGTAGCAGGAATTATCATCGAGTGCGATATAGATGCGGGAAGCCCCTGGCGAGGATCGCAAGGCAGGCAATTCGCAAAAGAGCGTCTCGCGAGAAAGGAGGTCTGCCAGTTGCGGCACGAACACTTCAATAGCTGTAGACTGCAAGGTTGTCGGGGTGGTTTCTCCAACGATATTGAATGCCCCCGCTGGTGGCGTGTTAGAAGTATCAGATTGCGGGCGAGGAGGACGTGGTGGTTGCACCAGATACCTTTTCTTAATTGATGGTACTACTTGGCAGTGCGCTGCCTGAAATGTCATCGACACGGGATGGATATCCCAAGCTCGGGAAAACTTACAACTTGAGTTGTTCGGAAGACGTCCACGATAACTTAAAGCTTCAACTCATTCCTCCATCGCTGATCACTGGTGACTGGCAGTGCAATGTATACGTAGGGGTTGTTGTAGGGTTGAAGTCGGAGGTTAAAACGTTTATGCATTGTTTCATCGATCGAAGATTCAAAGTGCCTCGGGCCTCCTGGCGCTGAACCCTCTGACTATGCAACGAGGTTGCAACGAGGTGTTGAATTTCTAGCCAACCGGCGCGCAACTTCCACAACCATATTGCAAGATCCATGGGTGTGTTGATTCGGTTTCATGAACTTGTTGTTTCGAGTCGCGTGTCATTCAGAAAATTTTCCATCGATGAGTGCAAGATGTATGGCAGTACGGTTGGAATCTTGTTGGAACTGGGTGTTGAATTACGTGTTTCGAAATTGAAATACCGCACGCGGCACGCACATGCATGGCCAACTCGCCACGATAGCGCTGAGGCAGTGAGCGGCAGCCTGCGCTCCAGGCTTCTACGCTGTACAAGACTCAGAACTCAAATTTGCCAAGATCAAACGCATCATGCTGGAAATTTTCAAAATGGAGTCGAATCAACGTGAACGGCAAATTACCAACTGACTGCCACTGACACTAAGTTCACGAATACAGAGTATCGCTACTACTAAGGTGTCGCGCTTTGGTTCCGTTCCAGGTGCGTATATAGTGTATATTTCGAATTCACTGGGCCTCACGATATAGAAGGAACATCTTTCTCCCTTTTATCAAGGTCTGACCACGGGAGATTAGGACCTCACCCTGAACCCACTTTGCAACGAGGTGTTGAATCTCCAGCCAACTGGTTCTTAACTTCCGTAACCATATAAGTTCCGAGTGTCGTTCTACCGATCTAGCAGTCCATCTTCTACCTCTTGCAGTGAAATGTGCCTCATCAGCTAGTCAGGCGTAATGCAATGACCTGTGTGTGACATACAATATCTCGAACGGTCTGATTTGGTGTTTGATCTTACACCGTGGCGGACCTCAAGTTACTTTGCACTTTAAAATGTTCAAACCGATCTATATCAACTCGCCATTCCAAGGTTCTGTACCTACGATCTTTCCATCACACCCATTCGAAATGTTGCACTCATATCGTGATGTTGTCCAGACCTTTCAAACATATCGGAAGGGGAATGGATCGCCTCCAGTTACGTATAATGTTGACCGTTCTTCTGAGTTCCTTGGCAGACCTGTCTCGCAGCACAAACCGAAGTTGAAAAGCCAGCCGGTATCCAACGCTAGATCAGACTATGACAAGGAAACTTCATTGCTGCCTCTGGTTTGGGTCAGTGATCCTCTACTTTCTATCTATATGGCGGACAACATCAAACAATGGTACAGGTTGAAGTCCGAGACAACGTCATCCCGCCTCACGCTGTTCCATTTGCCTCGGATGGTCACGGTCCCCTTTTCATTGCCCGGGCTCATCTAGAAGTAAGTCCTCTCATTACAATACACTATTATTCGCGACTTATGAATGCAGGGAACATTTTGTAAGTCAGTTTTATCAGGCATCGATTTTGCTCATTGGCGTCACCCACAACAGTCCTAGGCAAGGCTGGCCCTCAATTCACTAGTGGTGCTATCATCAGCTACGGAAGTCTGGATATAACGGTAGTAATTGTATCCTTTGAAGTCGTAGTTCTGCTGAGCATATGACCTAGGTGACCACGGTATGATGTACTCGTGTGCGCCGGACGGCTGAGTTGGGACATCCCACATTCTTCTGGGACAGGCTTTATATGCCAGGACACCGCGGTTGCAAAATATGACATCAACTACGATCTTGAACCAGCTCTCATGTATCGTCAGGATACTCCTGAAAACGCCTCTACTCTCGACATCAGGGTTGATAACAATCGGTGTTCATCAACTCCCAACCCTGACTTCGCATCGCATACCATGGCCCGGCCACTTGCTCGCAGCAACTCTAGATATGACCATTCGTCAACCGAATCTTTAGACGTCGACATACGGAAAGCCCATGATACTTTCATTCCCCTGAAATCTCCTCTTGAGACGACGGAGCGGTCACGATCACTCCCTCCCCGGGCAAGAACTTCAGTCGAGTCAAGCAGGGCGGAACTGGGTATTTTTCGGTGCGACAGTGCACAAGTGCTGTGTTACTACAGTCATTACATCCGGCACTCGTAGGCCTGAGTATGCGCCGGTGTCCCGCCCAAGTGTGGTAGCGTCATCGAAACCTCAAGTCCGTCTCGATTGCACCAGTCCAGAATCTTACAGGCTCCCTACGTAAGTTGACAGTGACAACTGAGAGACGCTTCTAATGAGGAACCTTCACAGCGTGCTTAGCGCTGTTGAATACTCCGCAAGTGCGCGAGGCACTCCAACCGGTCCGTTCGGTCGATCTGAAATCACAGGGTTCCGCGAGGTGGCGAATGTCGATGGCTGGAGCGAATATAGCAGTCCACCGCCTGAACCTCCAGCTCAATCGGTGCACGCTGGTTTTGTCCAGGATGTCATACCGCTTCGAAGATATCCAAACACTGGTATCACAAATTCCACGTCTGTAGATCACCACACAAACCAGCTCTTGTCGAGTTCGGCAACGAGCCACTCGTTGGCAAGTAATGTTATTGATCCTCGATTCACCAATTTTTCCAACCTCACCGAAGGACGACTCTCAGTTTATCCCCACGCATTACTCGTTTTCCTCACACAAA
>JABBWD010000276.1:0-24050 GCA_016628565.1 Suillus placidus | reverse complement strand
TGTAATGCCCGAGCGTTTCCGAACCCCTCGCGACCGCGACCACGTCCAAGTCGACGCACTGCAATTCGAGTATATAAGCCCCTGATGCCATCCTCCACCTTCATCTGTCCCAAATATCGTTTCTCTACGAGCGCTTCCAGCATCGTCAGAAGCTCCGGGTCAGTGTAGTCCGCAAACTGAGAGAGTATGGAACACGACTGGGAAGGCCAGGGTTATGCTCAAAGAACTTCTCCATCTGCTTGCTGTACCCCGCGAGAATGAAGACCAGAGTACCCACTCTGTTCTCCATCTCGGCAAGGAGAAAGTCCAGCACCTGACCTCCTGTTTGCTGGTGTTCGCTGACGAGCTGGTATGCTTCGTCAATGAAGATGGACGCCTCCTCAACTGTCATGGCGTCTTCGATGCGCTTTTTCGCCTCACTCCACCCTCTTCATGCGCCAAGCTGAACCCGGTCGGTTCAATGAACGCATCGCCTGGGCGGAGAACTCGAACAATGACTCGAGGAATTGCGCATACAATCTTGCCGACTGTGGTTGTTTCCTGGATGGAATATGAAAGCGGATCATTCATTTTTAAAAACCTCAACGGGAACCTCACCCGTTCCTGGATTACCAAGCAAAACCAATTGAGACGCTCTTGTTCAGGGGAACGCCTTGCCGTTTCATCAAGTAAATATGGGCCTTGATACGGAAGTACTTGGGCTTTCACATCCTCAAGCCCTGCAACTCCATGATACCGTCAATGGCGCTATTTTTGCACCATTGACTGCTTCTGATGCAACAACTCTGGGGGCAGCCGACGTAGGTACTACATTCATCGGCGACGTCGAGGAAGGTCTAGGTTGTTGAGACTTTGATTGGTTAGAATTCGAAGGAGTCTGGGTAGTCGAAGGTTTCATTTTTGGCTGCGGTTCAGCGGCTGTGATGACGGAGGAGTAGGGTTTGGCAGAGGTACGTTTGGTTGCGGATTGGATGGAGGTGTTGGAGGTACTGGGTTTGTCGTCCCAGGATGACGAAGCCGAATGGGCAGCGTCAGCGTGTGCCTGCGCATTGCAGCCGCCTTCTGCGCATTGGCTCTGGCTGCCTCGATATCCTTGATTTTCTGTTTCAAGGTATTCGCTCGCTGCTGCGCAACCTGGGCGTCAGCTATCGCATCCATTTCCGCCTTCAACTTAGCATCCAGCTCAGCCTTGTGTAAATCATACTCTAACTGCTCCTGTTCGCGTTGTATCTGACGTTGCAGTTCCTCTTCTTCCAGTTTCTGCTTCAGTTCGAGTTCACGTTTTCGCTTCTCCTCTGCACGTTCGGCTTCCTTGACACAGACCGGACAAGGGTCTGGCTTTGACTGATGGCATTTCCACTTCAGCTTGTGATTGACAGGACACATGCCCGAGTACGGGTGTTCACACGGCATTTGTGAGTGGTCCGAGATCTGATGACATTTTAGTGGGCAAGGATGGATGCCGCAGTTCAACATGATGTCACTAGAGATAGTGTGAGTAAGAACAACATTACCAATTTCCAAATTCTTACCATATTTCTGTGCATCCACCGTCGGGACAGAGAGTATCAAATTCGGACGCAGATTTGATCAGGACCGTTCGATCTGGGTGTCGTTCGCATTTGATCGGGAAGCCTTCGTACATGTAGTCCCCTTGTTTGACAAGCTCGAAGAATTTTCCCCATAGCTCCTTACCCTTCCGAGCATTTATAAATGTCTGCGAGTTCCCGATCAGGATGAGTCCATCTCGAGCCCGGGAGATAAGGACGTTCAGACGTTCGGGGGAGTTCATGAAACCGATGTCGTTAGATTGATTGGACCTTGTCAGACTGGCGATGACAATATTACTCTCTTCGCCCTGATAATTATCTATTCAAATAATGTTAGATGTGCGCTATAAGTCGAGTGGCAGATACATACCTATCGTGGCAAGCCTGATGCGCTTCTTGGACGTCTTGTCGGCTGAGGGCATAAGTCCGGCACGGATGAGATCATGCGAATCGAGGTCATTGAGCACGGGGTCGTTGTCCCTCTTCAGGACATCCCGAAGCTTTGAGAGCTGCCCAAGGTACGGTGTGAGAACGACCAGTTTCTCCGTCCCATAGCCTTGCTGAGCGAGGTAGCGTACGATCTTCCAAACCATTTCTACTTCATAGGTGTTCTGTTTCGACCCAGACGAAGCCTCGTCGCCTTTGTCTGAAATACGAGAGTCGTTATCCTCGGGATGAGTGTGGTCAATGAATATGATGTTGTTCTGAATACCGCGAATGTCGTCACGGCCCTGGGTCTTGGGAGCATCCGTGAGGTCGGGGTACGTAAGCTTCCTGATAAACGCTGAGATTTCTGGACGCATACGATGTTGGGCTGTCAGAGTTTCGTGAGGAAAGCCCTTGAGAACCAGGCGCTCGAATAGTGATCTGTTGAGTTCAAACCCATCACCCTTTTCAACAGTCAGCTTGTAGTTGTTGACTTTGGGACGCAGTTGCCTGTGGGGAGTCGACTTCAGCAAGATGTACTGAAAATCAGTATTGACTCGCGTACTTGTGGTCACCGATGAGAATCATCTGGCTTGTGTTCTGACCCATCGCGGCGAGGACGTGGCTTTCTAGGATTTCACCAGCCTCCTCGACGAGAACGATATCAGGATTCGCCGCACGAATGTCTTGTGCAAACATAGCTGCTCCCGTCGTCGTGCATCCGATGATTCTCTTCCCCATGAGGGTTGCTACCCTGGCTTCCCCGAATTTGCGTGTCAGTTGATCTTGACATTCGTTGTAGTTTGTGCCAAGCGTGCAAATCTCCTCGAGAATTAATTTGCGTATCTCCGCCTTCCATCCCTCCATCACGGTCTGGCGAGCGCCCAAAGGCATATCCCAAATATCACGCGCCTCGCATACATTGAGCTCAGCTTTGAACTGTCCAGCGTCAAATCCTCTGGCCCACCGAAAGATGAGTTCCTCAGCATCAACAGGTTTGCCGTCCTTGCCGACACGAGTCATTCCCGAATCGTCGTATTCATGTACGTGGAATGCGTTGAAGTAGGTCGGCTCTTGGAATTCGATGTATGTGAGGACGTCCATGAAGCCAATCTTCGAAGCTATGAACCTGCCCATGGCGGTCTCTAGAGCTTTGCAGTGAAACATCGACGAACTCTTCAAGTTGTCGATGATGGTCCAATCAGCTTTGGATCGCGTGAAACGCTCTTTCTTCTGGCCTGCGATGCCAAGATGGGCGACCTGCGCATTTGCTCTGCTGCCGAGGCGGACCATGTTAATGTCCGGAATTCCGATCTTCATGAGATCTTCCAGGAACTGATCTAGGGCATGGTTCGTGTAGCATACTACGAGGATTTTCTGCTCGGTGTGATCGTGGATGGCCTTTGCAAGTAGCGCACCAATGAATGATTTTCCAGTCCCTTTGGAATGTCAACAAAATGGATATGAATGGGTGGTTGATGAACGCTACCTGGAGGGCCTTGGATGAGGGAAAGCTTCTGTGTAAGTCCCGCCAATAGCGATGCCGCCTGCGACTTATCAAGGACAATACTAGATGAAAGCCCTAGGAGCGGCTTCAAATCCACGGACGAATTTATAGCAAGTGGACGCGTAACGCGAGCCGCGGTCACCGCAGCGCTACCGATGATGTTCCCGTCCTTCCAGAACAGGAGCTCCTCCGACAGCGGAATGACCTGCATCTTCTGCAGAACCTTCAAGACCGGCTCGAATGCAAAGAGGGCGGTGTCAATCTGAATGAGCCGAATGGCATTGGATGATTGCAACTGAAAGAGTGTCTTTGTGACGCTAGCCTCCCCTTCCAGCTGAAGTACAATAACAGGTGGTTTTTGCGCGAGAAGTGCCTCAACGCGGTGAACGCTTGCGAGACTGATGATTTGATTTCCCGAAAGTATGCATACGAGAGACTGATGTTTGAGAATTCTGACGCCCGCAGGATCTTTTTCGAGATAAGTCTTGCGCTGCTTGTCCGGGACATTCTTCATTGACTTGAAATCATCTTGGCATTTGAGCTTGATGCCCCACCGAGTTTTTCTATCATCTGTACCGCTGTAAACACCGTCGAGTGTGACGCCATCGATGGTGAGCCCACGGTAACGCCCTTTCTTCTGCCCGATAGCGGTCTGGAGTTCTTCTCTCATCTCATATAACATGTCTTCGCGCAGCAAGCGGAAGGTATTATCCAGGTAGTCAGCTGCACGAGTTGCCTCGCCATCAGGATCCTCCAATACGCTGCTCGGGCGAATGAAAGGAGGCTGCTGGCAGAGGATCTCGTCTGCAGTTGGAAGAATGGAGATCTCCCTGAAATCGTTGAAATCATTATCATGGCGACCACCAGGTCCACCAATTGCAGCGACAGGTGTACCGGACTTGAATGTGGAAAGAATATGTTGGATACGGTAGCCAATGTCTTTGACAGTCCATTGCGATGAATCGAGAAGCCTCGTAAGGATACTAGACTTCTTTGCGAGATCACGGTAAGATGAGGTATTCCCGGTAGTGAGGCACATGAGGCGATGGAGGAGCTTCGCGAATGCTTCCTGGGCTGGCTCACTGAGCTCACCCCGATCGAATGCTTGGCTGAAGGCAGTCCAAAAAATGGGAGGATCAACTATGGCAATGAGTAAGTGATCCAAGACGTCACCGAGGTCTGTCGCTTGGAAAAGATATAACAGAAGCGTGGTTGCAGTTCCATTGAGGAACTGGGAATTAGTATTGTGACGCATGGCAGCCTGAACTGCGCTTGAGCCATGGGAGC
The DNA here is from genome assembly GCA_016628565.1 of Suillus placidus. Taxonomy (NCBI): domain Eukaryota; kingdom Fungi; phylum Basidiomycota; class Agaricomycetes; order Boletales; family Suillaceae; genus Suillus; species Suillus placidus. The sequence continues at coordinate 19,280 of JABBWD010000276.1, read as the reverse complement.
TCTCAACGATTTTGTTGATGCAGGCTGCAGGATCTTGCTGTGCACAAATCGCTTCCAAAAAAAGAGCGTAGCTCTGTGCATTCGCAGGAACTTTGCCTCTGAGAATGTCGTTAAAACGTTTCTCAAGTTGAGCTGCTCGATTCATGAGAGGCAACTAGTAGCGATACGACTTGGTTGTGGATTGTGGGTAGTTGAGTGTTGAGAGGAAAACTGCGGGCGTTCGTGGGAGGGCCTATCTAGGGCCACGAAGTTCGGCAGCGCTGCGGCGCCACAATACTAATAGTAGTGTCTTGTGTACGCGAGTCACTAGTCAACTGCCATACGAGGTCCACGGATCCTGGCAATTTGGCAAGAGTCGGGACGTTGTTCACAGATGCATGTAAAATGCAAATCGTACTAGAACAGGAATTTCAGTTAACTACGAGCTCAGCGCTCAGCTGGGCCTATAGTACACACCCTGGACCGCCCATGTGCAGTGACAGTGACCGGTCGACATGACCATACATTGGTGAACGAAAACTCGGCCCATGACGAGAACACTGATATTATCATAACATAATATGCTGCCTATCATGCAGAGGAGCAGTGGGTGATATTCCTGCAGATAAAGAGCTGATGGAAAATTGAACTTCATCAGCGCCAACGATGATCTCGTCGAAACTAGAAATTGCACTTGCAGAGCCACTGGTACCACTGGTGAGTTGTAGTTCATATGGATGTATGTGGTCAATATATCAATCATGATGCATGTGATCGGATCGATTCCATCCAAATTCCATCTTTTGAAATACAGAAATAATCCAATTCCTCGGTCTCACTAATTTGATACCATCATGCCGCTTCATGCATATGTTTTGTTCGTTCAAGAAGATCACTCATATCGACTGCAAAGTCATACCCTGTCATACCACTTTTGCATATGTGCAGCGCCTTGAAGTTGAACTTTACTGAGTGAGTACTATTTTTGACGTGTTCGAGACCCATGACCCAGTGATCAATGGACTGGGATGCTTGGTCTTACAGTTATAATCTCAGGCTGCAGACATGATTCCCAGCACTGACTTATACCACTGCCTACCATGTCTAAAGGTGTTGCTCTAATCACCGGTGCTGGTCAAGGCATTGGCCGTTCCATTTCTCTTAGGCTGGCCGCCGATGGCTTCGACATCGGACTCAGTGATATCCCTACCAACAAGTCGAACCTCGAGGAGGTCGCGCGGGAGATAACGAGGACTTATGCAGGACGAAGGGCCTGCGTACTTCTTGCAGATGTCACAATCGAGGACGACGTTCGCAAGATGGTGGACGGCGTCGTGACCGAGCTTGGTGGTCTAGATGTCGTGAGTATAGATACCTGAGCATTGGTTTTTTCACGTAATTGATGTCACTTCGAGATGGTCGCAAATGCCGGTATCATTGCAGCCGCATCACTGGTGGACAGTAAGAAATGCGGCTTTGCAAATCATATGTGCAACATCGTACTGACTTCGCTTGACTAGCTACATTGGCAGATTGGGAAAAGATCTTTGCCGTCAATGTCACAGGTGTATTTTTAAGCTACAAATATGCCGCTCAAAAGATGATTGCCTTGAATGAGACCCACAAACGAGGTCGACGCATCATCGGCGCCAGCTCCCTAGTAGGGAAAAGAGGTGTGTATGTCCATCCATAGGTTCTAACGCTCCGTACATTCTTTTGCACAGGTGAACAATACCTTAGTGCGTATTCTGCTTCCAAGTTTGCAGTCCGAGGGATTACACAGTCTGCTGGTATGGTGTCTGTCTACATTGCGTTCCGACGATTCTGATAAGTAATCATATGTCAGCTATCGAACTTGGACGCCACGGTATCACCGTGAATGCATATGCTCCAGGACCAATTATGACGGCCATGGGTGAGTAAGCCATAAATAAAATATCTCGTGATGCAAGTTGAGCCTCAAATTTTCAAAGTCGAAGGACTGAATGAGGCAATCATGAAGCTGACGGGATCATCTGACCCTAGTGGCTATAACGAAAAGGTAAGATAAGACAACACGGCTGTTCTCACGATTTCGCTCAAGCATTTCTCCGTAGTCTACGAAGAATACGTGTGTCGGGTATTTGGGGGCTCCAGACGACATTGCGGGACTGGTCTCTTACATTGCCTCCCCAGAATCTCATTTTATCACAGGTAAGCATTGTAGAACCTTTTTCGCAGTCTGTCTTGATGTGAAATAACCAACAGGACAAAGTGTAAGTACTACTTTGAGAGCCCGCGCATGAAGACTGACAACTGTGCAGATCACGATCGATGGCGGACTGCGTTTTGATTAAATCTTGCTAGTTGGTGTGGGGTCTAAACTTACATGCACTAAAGCCTGCAGTTGTATCATCCCTTGTACAATAGCCTATATGCTCTCCACTAACGCTCATGAACATGCCATTCATATCCGTTACCGAGCAAGCTTCAAATGCGTTGATACTACCTTGGATGTCGGGGTATCGCTTCAGGTCCGCATCACATCCTCCTCCAAGGTAGTGTATGCATCTTTCAAGGGTATGGCATCACGAAATGCTGTCTAGAATATAGTTGGTCTATGACACTTGTCAAGTCCATGACAACTACGTAAACTATCCATGGACGATGCAGGTATGTACAAAATTGATAAGTCCAAATAACCGTTGCCTACATATAGAAGTCATTTCACAAAGTAAGAGTCTGTCGTTCATTTATTCAGCTAATTTTGATATGCGATTCAAGTCCATCGAAACCGTAGGTCTATAAGTCCCAAGTCCCAACATTGTCCAGCTGGCACTCAGACACAGAGGGAGCTTCCTGAAGGGGTAAATATTCAATGGAGGCACAGCAGATCTGCAATAGCATACGTACCGACACACTCCGGCACAATGCAACTACAAGCCGCATACCGACGCATCCACTTGGGTTGCTGTCACATCCACTCTTCCCAGCTCAACAGCCAAATTACCGGTCAAGGTGTTCATCGCTGTCTCTGAAATGGTGAAGCCGGCTTTGGATACGTCAACCGCAAGGATAGCAACGGTTGTACTTCCGTATGTGACATTATAGCAGGTCCCGCACCCAGCGGAATTCCAGCCCGTCACGGTGTAGGCACCGCCGACGTTAGGGAATGTGGGAAGTGATCCGAGGGTCGTGTATCCCTTTGTCTCGAGCCCGTTGGCACCGTCTGAACAAGCGACGCTGGAAAGGGAGAGGGTGGCGTCATCATACGTGGTGTCATATGAAAGGGTTTCTGTCGTTTGTGCCAAAGCGGAAAGGACAAAGACGGAGGTGAAGAAGAGGACTGATGAGAACTTCATGATGCAAAGCACTGTGCTTGTGAGGTGTATGAAGTATGATAATAAGGCTGAGGAACGAAAGAGCTCAAAGTCGAGGCCCGAGGTGCGGTTTACTTTTCAAAAGTCGCCTCCTTTTATGCGCTGCTAACCGATGCCTTCGACTTCCCCGTTAGATACATGCACCCTGAAACGTCGGTACATGTGATAGTATGGTGTTTCGAGGGAATCGTCGCACTCGGAAAGTCATAACCGCGTCATTTAGGTCATTGATTCGCGTTGGGAACAGCATGGCCAATGCGGGGATCAAATATACGCGCCAGTTTGATGGAAGACTGAGCTTCGGGATTGATTATAATCTTTCGATCGGCATGGGAACCAGTGTCTGGTCTGTACTCTGTAGCCTGCCGGTCCTATATAGTCGTAGAACGTGTCTTATGGTTTAGCGGAAATGATGGAATCTGCATTGCCACACTTACTAGCTGAGGGAACACGATGCAAAAAAAACATGGCTTGACCGGCAGCGGCGCGTAGCGCGAAAGCTATGCAACTGGTGTCGATGAGCCAGCGAAAAACCGGCCTGTCAGAATCAGTCAGATAAACCCACACAGACATGGCGAGGTGGCGCCGTGGCGGAAGCCTGACAGTCAGAGAAAGGTTTATAAGGTCTAGTGGCTAGATATATACAAGCATACGGAACAGCCTAGTAGTACTCGTTGGCTGACCTTGTACACATTGGGAACAGGCTTACAGCCCTCCGGGTTGCCTCCGGGCACCTGGACCCGACAAATCATATGCCATGAGGGAATTCGCACGGGGGACTAATCCGCTATATTGTTGTGGGTGAATCAACCCCATACAGAGAACGCCTTTTGGAGGGCGAGTTCGAGAAGACTCTGCGCATGCTTGTCATGAGCTAGCCCTTCTCATCATGATTCTTGTTGATGAGGTCTGTCTAACAATTCCTGGGTGCTCCTTTCTATCCAACATCAAGCCTGATGGTTGGCTATTTCGTAGCTGTATCGGTAGGTTTGCATGTAGATGGTGATTGAGAGCTAACCTGGAGGATTTGAGTGTAAGACCATGGTGGATTCGGAAGCAATGGAGGTAAGGCGTGGGCTGGACGTTGTCGTGCTGATGGTAGCCTCTAGACTGAGCTGATGACGGACGCTCATGTAACTTCCTTCTAGTGCTAGTAAATATTAGGACGTTTGAAGGGATAGTAGTGGCCCGGTAGGGATGGTGAATACGAAGATGAAGGTGCTTACTAAGTTACAGCAGATCATGTGTTCACCTGGGTCCTGGGCTCAGTGGCGGACAAAGTGACAAGCGTCCCGATCGAATCCCGAAAATTTGCCAACTCGGATGGGACGAACAGCGGGCAGCCAACGCCTGTTTCATTACCTGCAGGGAGAATGCGTTTGTTGCAGTGTGTTTGACATTAAGAAGCAAAAGATAGTAGCCAGTGCAAAATGAGAAATATCAAAAGTAAACGTGCCCAGGTGCTGTTACAAATGAAGGATGAGATACGAAAGAGGATGATGATAAAGGTCTGACAATGGCACGGAGGATACTCGAGACATGTGCCAGATCCCTAGTGCTAATTGCTTGACATTCGTGCAGCGTACGTGTGTCGATGATCGTTGTAGAATGCAGTGCGTATTCTTGGCGTATTCTACATGATTCGTTGTCACTATCTCCAATGGGATAAAAAAAATTCCCACCAAGTTAGCGCCTAGAAGCTATGTAAATATGTCCCAAATGATTGTGACCATGCTCGGCTGCATCGTGGAGATCGTTCATTAGCAGCAACATGAATATCATGACTATGCCCACCTTTATTGTACCCGTCAACCAGTCGAATTTCAATCTCAATACATCTAATGTTGCTGGATTCTTCGGTGGCGATGAAGCGATTGCAGCGATGTCTACTGTCCATCTCTATCGTGGGAGGCGCTGGCTAGGCTGGTATAATTCACCAGGAAGTTATACTGTCGCCAAAAAGTTCGGGCAGCTCGCGAACTCAAGATTCTGGGATGGTCTTTTCCCTGGCCCAAATCTCACACCCGCTGAGGTATTTGGGCTAGATGGAAAACCTGGCCCTCGTTATTGGGGTGTTTTCTCGGGCACAGATATGACCACCGGGCACCTGGCGTACCTCATGGTACAGAAGACGAAAGAAGTTCGGGCAGAGGCGGAAGTGAAAGGGAGGGAGACTACACCTCTGTCCGTCACCATCGTTGATGTCGGAGACGGGGTTGTGAAGCACTTGGACCGGGCGCCTATGATGAGCATCCATCATGCTCTCTTGGCCGCTATTCCCATTACCATCAGTCTCGCGACGTGCGCGATTTCTGCTGCTTCAGGAGATTGGCTAGCATTCGCCCTCATCATGATAGGAATAATTTCAAACGGTGCATCTTGCCTTGTCATGGGTACCGCTCAACTCGAATTTGCTTCCGTTAAGGAAGCCGCTCCGGGCGTACCGCCTGCAGACGGTGTGCTTCTCCTGCGAACAGACGTGGTCATCCTCAGAGGTGCAGAGAAAGACATCGATCCAATAACCAAAGGGAAATTTGATCTGAAAATGAATGGCGGCCCAGAGTTCAGACGAGTTGGACTCTGCTCGCTACTCCTCCTCGCGCAGTTCCTTCTCCAGCTCCTTCTCATCCCCCAGGCATCGACGTTCGGGCAGATCATGTTCATCACATCGCTTGCAGCCTCGTGGGCATATAACTCATTCCTGTCGTCACTGGAGCAGGAGAAAATACAAGTCAATATCCTGCTGCAAGCGCTTCGTAATCCACCAATGTTGAAAATTGCGCTCAAAAACAGAGCTGCTCAGGCAGTTTTTGCATGTTTGGTTCTCAGCGATGACGCCCGGAGGCCTCCGAATTCTGACTTCAAGCCAAAAGAAGTGTTGCAATGTTTCATCCCGAACGAAACAAGAGTATGGAATACGTGGAGAGACAAAGTGATGGAGGAACTGGAAAAACACGAGGAAGAAAAGTCGTTCGACCTTAGTTCTGATCTGCCAGGGTATAGAGATGATGAGAAGAAACTCCTGGCGTCATTGTTTCAGGATGCCCGCAATGCGTATAGAGGCTACCAGAAACACATACACAAGATCAGATCTATTTCTTCTCCATCGTCAAACGAGAAACAATTATCTTGACCGGACTACCATGTTCAGAGTTGTGTTTGTAATACTTGTTGTAACATATATATTCACAGAAGCAATACTACTAAGGTACTGGACATGTTGAAACCCACCAACACCGCGTCCAGGCTCTTTGTTTCATCGAAGTTATTCTCAGGCTCTGCAACAGGCACGAGGGTCTCCGCGACAAAAGGACAATATTAGGCTTCACCTACGAATAGCTACAAAGAGCCCACTAGACTTGTTCCATAAATGATTATTAAATAAATACGTGAGGGTGGTCCATTATACCCACCTCGACTGAAATGAACCCCTCAACTTCTAACGCTGGATAACGCCTGTTGCAACACAGCGTCATAACTCATACCACCATCTCTTCCATTGCCTCCACGACCCCTGACCCGATTTCACTCTTCTCCTGCGAGACCGTGGTTGACGCGCTCGCACTACGGGCCCTAGGAGTGAGAAAATCGACAGCAAGCCCAGACCCTGTGGGAATCATCGGTAGCACCTGCAATGTTTTCTTGGCATCTGGCACGAAATCGGCAGGATCGACAACTTTGGGTGTGGCGCGCCCGCGTCGAAATTGGTACTTGGGGCGTGTAAGCGTGACATTGGCATCAGATCGAGTGCGCTTGAGCTTCGAGACCTGTGTAGACGTTGTGAGGCCTGTCCTTTGTGAGTGCGAACGGAGCATGCGGGTAGGTTGCGCTTTGGGTGAAGATGCAAACGGGAGGCGAATTACAACTTCGCGCGGGTGGGAGTTGTTTCTGGAGAGACGAGCGCGGTGTCGACGTTGTACATTCCCTTGAGTGCTGGTCAGGGAGCTAACGGCCTCGCTGCTGTCTGACGCAAGCAGAGGGGAGGCTGAGACGTCAAGACTTTCGAGAAGGCGTGAGCCCGACGTAGTAGACACACGGCCAGGCGTGGTATTAGCATTCACTGGTGAAGCACGCCTTCGCTTTTTCAAAGGTTCCTCTTGCTCTTGTTCCTCCTTGAGCATTTCCAAGCGCGGGCGACGCATGGCAAGTGGACTAGAAGGAATAACGATAGTTTGTTCGTCCGTTGCACTCGAGTCGATATCCACATCCCAGGGTGCTTCATCCAACGCCGCACTCATGCTCTTTGTCCGTACCGCCCTAGGTGCGCCTGGAACGGGTGGGACTGATTCGCTTGCTGTCTCTGTCCGGATCCCAGTTAGGACCTCTATTGCTCTCCGAATATCCGCATCCTCCACATCATCACCGCATGCAATCTGCAATGCCTTTGGAAGACGTCCATTGATGCTCTGAGCAACCTGTGCAAGTTCAGGGCGAGGCATGGTAACAAGGTCCTCATGGCAGCAGAATGGTGCACGTTGGAAAGATGTAATGATGATACTGTCGGTGGATGGAGACGCAGTCTGAAGTGCGACCGCGGGGGGAGGAGTGTAATAAATGGGGCGACTGATTGGCAGCCTTACGGTGTCCATGGAGTGTGAACGTGGACGGGCATGCATGCTGATTTGAAGCGGAGAACGCAAGAGGGAAGTTACACGCCGGATGGGAGTCTGGGACTTGGCGAGAGGGACGGAAGAGACGGGCATAGACGAAGATCTATCGGTGAGACGCATGGTAATCACAGAAAAGAGGAAGTTGGTGGGACGTTATCAAGAGCAGCGGCCAGCCATGAAATATGACTACTGACTCGGTGGAGGCTGACTGCAGCGAAGCATCACGCAGGAGTGGTCAGCCACTACTTGCAGTTTATTATTATGTCCTCCATGTCATCGACGGGATATCGGTATATTCTGAGCCTCCGTTTACGCGCATTACTATTGGGAATTTAGAAGGATCGACGTGATCAATGCAGGGGCCTTTGATGTCAAGAAATGCTCAGTGCGCACCCTCGATTGGAGCCGTTGGACGGTCTAGTGCACTAGTGGGCTACTACTAGTGCTTGTCAACTTGCCCGACAAGCACGTTGGCTCCACAGATACCATTCCACGTAATGAGAGCACCTGCAGCAAAATGCAAATAAGTTGTCCTTTGTCGACGTTACGGTTAAAACGTTAACGTTGAACGTTGGAAAGAGGAAATCACGTGACCGCGTTGTGAGTCTCGCACTGGAGAACGCTCACTGCACACGAAACTACGTGGTCCTAGCTCCAGCAAGCTGTTGTTCGGTGATGGCGGCCAAGAAGTTATGCTGAGTTGAAGGTTCACTCAAAATTCCGCGCAAAGTTACATCGATGCGCGCGATAACCACACGTTCACGACGTACGCACGTTCTCTCCTGCCATTAGTACGCACTGGCATGTGAACACCATCGTTACAAACAGCAATGGTTCTTGTCTACGGTCCGTTGATAACTTCTTGAGCTCTCACATATTTTATCTGGCGGAGTGTATTTTTGTCAGGGTGATGTAAACAGAGAACAGGATTATTGGTTGCGTATGATTGCGCTAGATATAGTCTGACGTTCTGAAGCTCGAAGGTTAATTACAGTGGGGACTACTTGCCCTCCATTACTGAGTACTGAAGTGTCAACAACGCTGCCACTATTACCTCACGAAATGCATGATACGAGAGCAGTCCCTGGGATTTAGAGGTCATGAGAATTCATCGTCCACGACTCTAACTCGTCGAAACACTAAGTGTAGTCAACAAATGACTGTAGCTTTCGTGCAGTCCGAGGGGGAAACTTGAAAGCAACTAGCTTATCACCGAACGTCCGCGAGATGTTTGCCACCCCAGTTTTCAGTGCTGTGAAATTTGAATTGTTAGCAAATTCCCGGGCGAGGCATGAAGTCACAAACCATCAGAGACAACGACCAGTACGTCACCAGCTCTGGCAACTTCTAAACGCATCATCTCTTTTTCTTCCAATATTTTTGTGTCGCCTTGAGAGAGTTCATCGGGTGTCGGTGGTGTGTATTTTGCGTTCACCTCGATCTGATACTCCTCGATTGCAGATAAAAACGAGAGGAAGGCTTCGAGGATGCGTGGTATATCCCTTTGAACCACACCATACCGATCTTCACTCAGGGAAGCACAGACGAAGTGCGATAGCGCTGTAGCTGGAGTTCAATAGCCGCATATAAAGTATGAAAATTGGTTGCACCTTCAATTATGAGTGCATCAAGCTCCCTATTTGGCAAGCAAACTTCGACGACCTTATTCAAGCGCTCCCGATAAAACCATTTATTCCATGTTATCGCCGACTCCTTCAACCAAGCTGGACAACGGCCCACAACGAGATCCCTACTGTGCGATTTCACCTGTGCAATGAAGCTAGATATGGTGCTCGATGCGGGTTTAGCCAGGACAGCATTGTCTGCTGGGGCAGCCGCAGATGATGGCGCCACAGACCGGAAGAGCTCTGGAATGTGCATTTGACTGGCCCGTTCCTCCATTTCGCCTGCCACTGCCTCGGCAGCCTTCGAGAGCTCTGAATCCGACGAAACTGAATCTAGCATACTGCCAAGAGGAGATTGTCGCGGAGCCTTAAAGATAGCCTTTCGAATCAGAGGGGTCGATGGCGGATCCTTTGGTTTTGATATTACCGGCGCTACAACAACAGGAGGAGTAATCGGCGCACCGCGTCGCAGGAATGTTTGATAATCCTGTCCAAGACGCAGAAGCGATTGACGGGCCAAGACATTCCACAAGCTCGGGCTATATTTTTGGTCACCAAATAGGGCTGTTCTACGGGCGCTCCCTGCCGAGGATTCGTCCGAAGCCAACTCTGCTAACTCAGAGTATGCAAAATGTGCGAACACCATGTCCTGAGTCGTAATCCCCGAGACCACTGTCACATTAGGATCTGCAGTAAGGGTACCAACTTTGATCGACTGAAAAAGACCTTAGAATGCAGATTTGCCGTTGCAAAGGATAATTACCTGGGGAACATACGCGTCAAATAACGACTCCGCGAACTCCCAACTCATCACCGTCACGAGGCCCATCATGAATGATCGAACCAAAAGCGACCAGTGTAATATAGGTAGCGTTAGAGTCCATGTACCCTTTGCAAAATGTGCAACAAATGGCCGGACAATACTGCTCGCCACCGGAAGCTTTAAGAGCAGTGGAAGGACAAGCATCCGCGATAAACCAAAAGCGACGCTATACATCATCGATGAAAATGAGGTGAAAAGAGCCATAGTTAAAAGTAGCCTCAGAAGATTGCTCGGGGCATATGGCTGAGGGTGGATCGTCAAATATGGTCCAGGAAAGAAGGAAAACACTCACAAGTTCCGATGAGTTCAAAGGTTTCGTCCATCTGAACACAAAACGGTCTAGCATGATGTTTCGAACTAAGAAACTAGCGGCTAGCCATAACTGGGCCAGGATGAGGAAGAGCAGTCGACCATTGAGGTAGTACGGATGTTTCCTGGTAAAACGTCTCAGCCTCCGAAATTCAACAACACTCGGAATGAGATCGTGTACTATGCAACTATGTTCCGGGTATGTACAATAAGATTGCTGAATCACATACCTTGACTTTACGAAGACATTCAAACGAAGGTTTTCACGTTCTTCTGATGTAAACGAGCTCATATAGAGCGAAATAAGCATCAATGTACATGACATGTACACTGCCAAGCACCGTCGTGTGCTTGGCTTTGCAATAGCATTCGTGAGCATTTTGGCTGGTGAAGTCGCAGGTGTGGTGGCAGCTATGCAACAAATATAAAACAGCATCCGCACGAGGTGAAGTAACTCACAGGTGAGGTAAACCTTTCTCATGGCAATCACAGGCAACACACCAACGGACCACTTAAGGCATGCCATCATCCAAGTTCCCGGCGAAAGCAACCTGGCGAAAGCACTCGTCTCATCCTCTCCCCCAAAAAGAATGCTGACAATCAGGGTAAATGCAGCGGAGAACGCGAATATGTTGTGGATGAGTCGCTGTCGAAGGGCGGACCTAACAAGGGGTTCATAAGTTTGAGAAGCAGATGGCACGGTCGGGGACAAGCGTGCAGTCAATGTGGATGCTATTGCTCGCGTTCGCATCGTTTCTCCCATTCCTGCGGACATCGTGCCCTTTAACTATTCCAGTTCTGAGTATCTGTCGCCACAGTAGAAGGATAGGCGACGGTAAAAGTTCTTGGTGAAACTTTGAAAGAGACAACTAGTGAAGTTGACGGTGGAGTTCAATTGTCGTTTGAAGTGCCTACCCCAGAACGGATTGACGGTAGGGTTAGGGTCCCGTTTGCAATTCACCGTGAAATTATACATGTTAGATCCGGGGAAAATCAACGAATAATCCGATTGTAGATCACTAGACTCTACATAGTTGAACCGAAACGCCAACGTTAACGTAGTGTGCATGAGTATCATTTTTAAAGCGACGGATACCGACTACATCACCAAAATTCCTGACCAGCCCTTATCAGCCAAGCTTATCGGATTTAGGGAATTTTGGTGATTCTATGTAGGAGCGCTACGTCGAAGGGGAGGCTAGAGCGATACTTAGTTAAATAAGGTTAAATACTACTAATTCAGTCACTTCCCCAGATATCGACGCGAGGTATCCTCGTGTATGCCTCATGTGGTATACAGCTGCGTATACCCATTGCCCACTGAATCTAGATGCTGTGCACGTGGGCAATCACCGAGTTCACACACTGCAGTGATTATAAGGCTACACCAACGCTTCTCCGTCACATTTATCTTCCCCCATGGACCCTTCAAAGATAAAAGAGAAAATCGGCCGTTTTCGAATCCTCGTTATAGGAAGAGCGAATGCAGGAAAAACTACCATCCTCCAGAGAGTTTGCAACACACGGGAGAACCCTGAAATATACGACAGCGCCGGGAAAAAGGTGGGCATTCCAATGTTAGTAGGAGGATGGTAATGATGACTGAGCGATGGACATTAGATCGATCCCAAAGTTTTGATGGCTTCCACAGAGGTGGCGTATATTTTCGATAGTTGGTAACATGAACTGACGCGTTCTCAGCGTGGAGAGCACGATATCGAGAATGAAATGGTGTTTCGAAACAACCCAGGTTTCGTCTTTCATGATTCACGCGGGTTCGAAGCAGGCGGGGAATCCGAATTTGACAAGATGAAGGCATTTATCGCGAGCCGTTCTAAGAAAACCAAATTAAAGGATCAACTCCATGCTATTTGGTAATTGCAACTGATCAATCGCGACATGCGCTACCTCACGTTCTTACCATAGGTACTGCATCCCAATGGACGAGGCAAGCAGGTCATTCACCGAAGGCGAAATCAAATTTTTCTCTCAGTGCGACACAGGAAGCAGTAAGCTTTCGCATCCAACCATCGTTGATGTTCGACTGATGCACAGATTCACAATCCTCAGTTGCAGTGATGGTATTGTTCACAAAGTTTGATGCCCTCTACGACGTCTCATACGCAGAGCTGAAATCGAAGGGAGCATCGATGGAGGAGGCTGAAGAACTGGCGCCGAAGCATGCCGAAGAATCATTTGCTATCGGGACACAATTGAAGTTTTTATACCACTCCAAGGACATTCGACGCCCTCCAAAACGTCATATATGCCTCCCTAGTAAGCTGTTCATCGTCGACTTATGAACCCAGACATGACGACTGTTGATCCATCAGACATGGACAAGGACGACGCAGATTGCGGGCCACTCATGGAGTGCACGGCTGGAACTATGGACAATGAAGTACTGCAGCAATTGTTCGTCTCGACCCAGCAGGCCAACTTGGAGCTCTGCATGAAATATGGAGTTGAGAGGTAACTACCCATGGTCTCCTTTGCCTGCCGCGAGCGTTGGTAACTGATATCGTCCAGAACACTCGCGAGATTTTTTGACATTACTAAGACAACAGCATCTTATAAGGCTCATGAGATAATAGGGAGATTGGGTGCCTGGTTTCCGCATATCTGGGTAAGACTATCAGAAAGTTCAAAGGTTGCTCTGATTAATATTGGGCGTTTACTTACAGGCTGTGAGTGTGTTGACCCTCCTTGGAGCTCGAGCCATGCTGATCGAAGTCCTTGCCCACTCTTCGCAGGGAGTGAGTGTGTTGATCCTCCTTCGAGCTCGAGCCATGCTGATCGAGGTCCTTGCCCACTCTTCGCAGTATGTGAGTGTGTTGATCCTCCTTCGAGCTCGAGCCATGCTGATCGAAGTCGTTGCCCGCTCTTCGCAGTATGTGAGTGTGTTGATCCTCCTTCGAGCTCGAGCCATGCTGATCGAAGTCCTTGCCCACTCTTCGCAGGGAGTGAGTGTGTTGATCCTCCTTCGAGCTCGAGCCATGCTGATCGAAGTCCTTGCCCACTCTTCGCAGATTGTGAGTGTGTTGATCCTCCTTCGAGCTCGAGCCATGCTGATCGAAGTCCTTGCCCACTCTTCGCAGTATGTGAGTGTGTTGATCCTCCTTCGAGCTCGAGCCATGCTGATCGAAGTCCTTGCCCACTCTTCGCAGGATGTGAGTGTGTTGATCCTCCTTCGAGCTCGAGCCATGCTGATCGAAGTCCTTGCCCACTCTTCGCAGGATGTGAGTGTGTTGATCCTCCTTCGAGCTCGAGCCATGCTGATCGAAGTCCTTGCCCACTCTTCGCAGTATGTGAGTGTGTTGATCCTCCTTCGAGCTCGAGCCATGCTGATCGAAGTCCTTGCCCACTCTTCGCAGTATGTGAGTGTGTTGATCCTCCTTCGAGCTCGAGCCATGCTGATCGAAGTCCTTGCCCACTCTTCGCAGTATGTGAGTGTGTTGATCCTCCTTCGAGCTCGAGCCATGCTGATCGAGGTCCTTGCCCACTCTTCGCAGCCAGTGAGTGTGTTGATCCTCCTTCGAGCTCGAGCCATGCTGATCGAGGTCCTTGCCCACTCTTCGCAGGGAGTGAGTGTGTTGATCCTCCTTCGAGCTCGAGCCATGCTGATCGAGGTCCTTGCCCACTCTTCGCAGAGAGTGAGTGTGTTGATCCTCCTTCGAGCTCGAGCCATGCTGATCGAAGTCCTTGCCCACTCTTCGCAGGATGTGAGTGTGTTGATCCTCCTTCGAGCTCGAGCCATGCTGATCGAAGTCCTTGCCCACTCTTCGCAGCAAGTGAGTGTGTTGATCCTCCTTCGAGCTCGAGCCATGCTGATCGAAGTCCTTGCCCACTCTTCGCAGGGAGTGAGTGTGTTGATCCTCCTTCGAGCTCGAGCCATGCTGATCGAAGTCCTTGCCCACTCTTCGCAGATTGTGAGTGTGTTGATCCTCCTTCGAGCTCGAGCCATGCTGATCGAAGTCCTTGCCCACTCTTCGCAGATTGTGAGTGTGTTGATCCTCCTTCGAGCTCGAGCCATGCTGATCGAAGTCCTTGCCCACTCTTCGCAGTATGTGAGTGTGTTGATCCTCCTTCGAGCTCGAGCCATGCTGATCGAAGTCCTTGCCCACTCTTCGCAGTATGTGAGTGTGTTGATCCTCCTTCGAGCTCGAGCCATGCTGATCGAAGTCCTTGCCCACTCTTCGCAGGATGTGAGTGTGTTGGTCCTCCTTCGAGCTCGAGCCATGCTGATCGAAGTCCTTGCCCACTCTTCGCAGGATGTGAGTGTGTTGATCCTCCTTCGAGCTCGAGCCATGCTGATCGAAGTCCTTGCCCACTCTTCGCAGTATGTGAGTGTGTTGATCCTCCTTCGAGCTCGAGCCATGCTGATCGAGGTCCTTGCCCACTCTTCGCAGCCAGTGAGTGTGTTGATCCTCCTTCGAGCTCGAGCCATGCTGATCGAAGTCCTTGCCCACTCTTCGCAGGAAGTGAGTGTGTTGATCCTCCTTCGAGCTCGAGCCATGCTGATCGAAGTCCTTGCCCACTCTTCGCAGGATGTGAGTGTGTTGATCCTTCTTCGAGCTCGAGCCATGCTGATCGAAGTCCTTGCCCACTCTTCGCAGATTGTGAGTGTGTTGATCCTCCTTCGAGCTCGAGCCATGCTGATCGAAGTCCTTGCCCACTCTTCGCAGTATGTGAGTGTGTTGATCCTCCTTCGAGCTCGAGCCATGCTGATCGAAGTCCTTGCCCACTCTTCGCAGTATGTGAGTGTGTTGATCCTCCTTCGAGCTCGAGCCATGCTGATCGAAGTCCTTGCCCACTCTTCGCAGGATGTGAGTGTGTTCATCCTATGCTTGCGCACGACATCGCTGATCCATCAATAGGAGGTTAGTTTCTTCATCCTTTGACTTTGGGCCATGCTCACCGAGGATATTGCTCGTTAACAGAATGTGAGTGTATCGATCCTCAGCAGAGGTGGACGATTTTCAACTTTCCATCATGATTTGACTAGCTTTCTGAGAGTCATCGAACAGAGATGAGGTCTAGGTTACTCTCTGTGGTATGTCCGATTGGTCACAGATTGTACACACGTTTCTCATGTTGCGAATGTGCCAGACCTCTGGCTCATCACCCTTGGAGAACATTCTTCAGCTCAGTTCTGGTGAATTTTGAGGCTACGTTGCGATGAATCTGCTTATTATTGATCATTTAGCTGTTGTCATTATCTTCGAGCACTCTTATTTCATTTACGACAAGCGGCGCCATCTTCGGGACCGGCGAGAGTCTGGTCCCTCTTTTTATACTGCTCTCGAGCAGTACACTGCATCTCCGCATGCAGTTGCTGTCAGGGAAGGCGTGAGCGCTGCCGTCCAGGCATATGAAGAAGCTGTGACTACTGCCGCCCACTCATATCAAGAAGCTGTGAGGACTGCTGTCTACACAAATCAAGGAAACTCGTCTACTTGGATGGCAAAATTACCGTTTGACCACTTCCAAAGGAAGGCAAAAAAGTCTTTTGAACGCTCTCAGGAGAAGGAGAAAGAATCTTTGTGCTCTCAGGCGAAGGTAGACTTGATCAAGGCTGTTCTTAATATCTCTTTAAAACATCGCCTGCGTATGTTTCACCGTCATGTTGTGGCAGCAATCCCGTTGACCTGTTTGTCTTCAGCGAGACCTTAATGGAACACAACGTCAATGATATTCCGGTCCGGAGTGGAGCTGAGGTATCTCGGCTGTAAATGCGGGTTGCTTGAAAGGTCTGTCGAGGTAGATTCAGGATATGGAACTGTACGAAATGGTTGTATGATCACAAAATATGGCGTATATGTGTTTGGAGAATGTCAGTCACCGTCAGCCGGGACAGTACTGGCGAGAGCTACTGAGATTGATGTACCTCTCAAGTATCCGTGGTTCGATTTCAAGCGCATCAAGGTCTGGTTTGTGCTGCTCCACAGATTGCCTCAACTTGCGTGTAAGAAGAAATCCCGTTTATTGTCATTTTAACCTTACACTCTACGTAGACACACGGAATTAAACGCTCCCGACAACGCCAATGACTCCAGCCGGTGGTTGATGGATAAGATCTCTGAAAAGACCTGGCTGTGAGCGGAAGATAGCCTTCAGGCAGCGGACGCACCTTGAAAATTTACAGCTTTCGTTCTTTGAGGGACAGCGTGCAATATTAATGTGCATATGATCCTGGCTCTAGGTTATGAAGTTTTATAAAGTGGATGTATGATTCCCTCATACATTCTACTGCTCTGGGCATGCCACGGTCAAAACCCATTCTAATATGATGGGCTAACGATTGCGCGGATCATAATCTGGAGTCTAGATGCATCTTCTCGAGGGACTGACAGCCGACGTCTCGTGGAACAAAGGAGAAACCGACTTACAGGATGTCGACGGAGAATTTTGCAGTGCTGGATGTCACCTATGCAATGGTCCCCAATCGGACCTTATCGTTTCATGCGTGTCTCATAAAGATGCGAGCGCGTCGAAGTCTGACGACTGAATCCTGTGTCCGGGAACTTGCTGCGACCAACGACAGTGACGCCCATCGCTTGGTGTCAGGATCCCGGCGTGCAGTTCAGGACATCGACGAAATCGTCGATCCTTCATAAGGTTCGAGGCATGCTGACATAGGGAATTTAAGAGTTGTTGATAGTGAGCATATTGATTCGCACTCGCACCAGGCTGAAAACTCGTTGATTGTGACCACCCTCATGAGCCGGACATGCAGGAGAGACGGTCAAGTCTGCCTTACGTGGTGAAATGGAAGTCAAGTATGAAAAAGGGCATGGCAGGGAGACATAGCTGTTGGCGCCATCCAAAACAACACTCCCAATCATCACCACAATTTTTTCCCTCTACTGTCCCTTCGGCACATCATGCAACTACAGCTGAAGCAGCGGGTAAGCACATCGTCCATATTCCTAGCTATAGGTGATCATCTGATGAAGAAGGCAGGAACGAAAATGCCTGTTGTCGAGCTGATTGCGACGGGTGTTGGCCGAGCGGCACAAGCTGGATTAGCCCCATGGTTGCTAGCTGCTGTGATGCAGTTGAGTTTCTTCCACGCGGATGCGGGCCACCATAGTGAGACCCTGTGGGTGGATGATGGGGAGGGCGGATATTGTTGGGGGAGGTTGTATCCTCTTGTGGATGCGGGTGGTGGACTTGTTCGTTAGAGGAGATGTGTTTGTGTATCAAGAGGGAGTTGGGTATGAGCCATAGGTGCTCACCTTCACCCCGTCACCAAGAGGGCCGTGACCATGTAAGCGTCATGTCCGAATCGCCAGAAGTTTTCACTAATTACCGAATGTGCAGACCCAGACCACCGATAAAGTAACGGGCAGCCGCGTCACAAAGAGACGTGCTACTTGGCGGTCTGCTACTGCTGGTGATCAAACACGCCCTTGTTCTGAGGGTTACATACCTCATTATATGAATCCATTTCGGGATCCTCCTTCTTATCCACCAAATGCTATCGTCCGTCGTATGGCTGGATGTACCCAAGCTGCCAGCAAATTGGGGACATGTGCACACCCTGGTGGACCAGCCCCGACGGATCTTCATTTCACAGGAAAGTCCCTTCCAATAAGTCATCAAAGTGACCTGGCTCCGATTGACCTAGAATCTGTAAGTTCAAACTTCCTTTTCCTAGCATGTTTTTTTGGTTCACAAGTTGTTATGCAGGGCAAGGATATCCTGAAACGTGGTTTAGCAGGCACGACAGATGATGCCATTCAGCAAGCTACTCTCGCGTGAAACCAGTCGCATCCGTGTCATATTAACAGCGTGGGAAATAGAAGACATGTGGAGCTCCTTCGTATGCTGCAGCGCAACAATATCGAAATCTACAAGGAAGCCTACGACGAGGCTTCCTTGTTTGAGAAGCTCTTATCGGACCGGTCCTTGGCAGAAGACCTTAACCTCAACCCGACATGCTACCACAATGATTCGGTATCGTTGGCCAGCACAGATGAACTACTTAACTCGAGAACCCACGCTCAAGATCTCAGCCTCATTATATCCCAAGATGCAAGGAACCTAAAAACTTTGATGGTTGACCAGGACGGAGGCGACGGCGACAGCGAGGAGAGTGAAACCGATGAGAGCGCTTACCACTTCCAATGCGTCGGACTGTTGTTAAGGTATGCATTCTTATCAGTAATGATAGAAACCCCGTGGGCAGCTGATGCACTGTTGTAGCTATTGACTTCAGAAATGGGTGCTAAGGTGGTAGCTATATGATAGAGGTGAGTGACTTGTCTGTTTGGTGCTTTTCGACCTGTTCTTTGTTTCATTCTTTGACTTTTCTGTTCTCTGGTGTTCTTGCTAATAAGGCAGGTCTTGGATGAGCCGGTACGCTCCCCGGAATCCAGCGAGCGAGGCGAAGAGAGCGCCTGATGACCGATGATCTCTCGATTTCGCTTACTCCTGAATAGTAAGAGCCTCTCGACAAGGGCACATATGCATTGGGAATAACCGGTCAACCGTTCCACGATGTTCACAGCTTTTGGAAACTTGGTGTCTAGATGAATATTCTGCGCGTGAACATTATGACACTGCTCCACAG
>JABBWD010000275.1:0-24095 GCA_016628565.1 Suillus placidus | reverse complement strand
AAAACGAGCCGTCAAGGGGAAACGCGCCTGTCAGCTCAATGATGCGAAGGGCATGCGGGAGACATTTCTTGGCTCTGCAAGCGTAGTGTTGTGGATGTGCCCCATCAACGCAGCCTTGTAGACAGGCGAGGAGTTTAGTGACAAGAACATCGATAGCAGCGCTTTGGTCGCGGTCAGATAGGCGATCTAACAAAAACAAAACAATTGACATACCTTTTGTCAACCTTCACGAGCACCGTTTTGTCGACATTTAGCCCGAGCAAGATGCCAGCAAGAAGTGTACAATTAGCGAGCACCTGAGCTGACGGGGCTTTGTTCGGTATTCTGGCTTCAAGGAGCATCGAGATGATGCTCAATGCTAAATCCTCCATCTGCGCGAGCTCGTCGATGTCTTTATGAAGGAGGAAAACATATGGAAGGACTTGGGAGAGCCATAACAAGGTAGCATCAGACGCTGAAGATAATGTTGGCGTATCCCGGAAGAAACGATAGGTGTAATCAGCTATCCACTTCTGCCCAAGGTTGATCTTCAACGCATAATCAGCATCCAGCGATTCCCGGCTGAGGAGATGCCAGAAGTGAAGATATCTAGGCTGAGAAGGGCACTGCGCAGCGGAATAATACTCCCCGTCCAGTCGAAGGTATTCCCTTCCACTGAGATGGACGAGGGCTGTCGCGCAAGCTAAAGCTCGTTCTTTCGCCGGTGCTAACAGCCGATCTTTGGTATCGAAGCAGCTTCCAAGCCCGCGATGCAAAAGAGAAATTATACCGGAAACCTCAAAATCGAATGGCCATTCAACTTCGGGGACTAGTTGGCAAGCTGCAATGAATACGTTGGGATCTGTGGACGTCTCGAGCAACCATTTTACGGAAGGAGCATCCGAAGATGCGACGGAGACGGCTGGAAATTCGTACGACAGAGAAATTACGGGAAGGTAAGACTCCGTTGCTTTAGAGGGAAGTTTGCCAAATTCGAGGTCGCGGATCACGGGAGCACGGGATTGCGTAGAAAACCGGATCGCAGAGCTCGGATGGAACGCAAACAAGAACTGGTAACTATCCGATGGAGAGCAGATAGCATGCTTCTAGCACTAGCGAGTCCCGTAAGAAGCGACTTTCCGAGCGCCATGCCTAACCCGATGTATCGCGGAGCATATCGCAAATGGCATAGAACATAGAACTGAACCATGCGAATTCCTATGAGTTGCCAAGCAAGCCTGATGACGACAGACACAGGCGTTTGAAAGGGACAATCCGAGGCCATGAGGGACGCGAAGACGGTGAATCCGTAAAGCGTAACGCCAACAATGTGATGAGATGACACGTGCGATGGTCTGTTGCTGAGACCACAATTGATGCTGAGGGAGGCACCGAACAGGAACAATGAAACCTGCAACAACGCCGGGAATG
Organism: Suillus placidus; assembly: GCA_016628565.1. Classification (NCBI taxonomy): domain Eukaryota; kingdom Fungi; phylum Basidiomycota; class Agaricomycetes; order Boletales; family Suillaceae; genus Suillus; species Suillus placidus. The sequence continues at coordinate 22,685 of JABBWD010000275.1, read as the reverse complement.
ACTGAACCACGGCATCAAAGTACCACGTCCTTAGTGCTTCCATCTTCTGTTGCCGTCTTCTTCCACGTTCCTCTATTGAACCATGGCCGTATCTGTTGGACTTGTAATAGCCTAACCATTGTTTGCCCAGGATGGCACCAAAGGCAGCAAAGAGGCTAAGTAAAAGACTGGCGTAGGCTAGGCTTTGAGCCCAAACATTACTTGACGAGTACCCTGCTGGTGCGGAAGCGTAATACTCTGGGGTGCTGAAGTACCATTTGCCGCGAGTAATATGAGTTGGGTCAGCAGTTTGTTGGTGGTGTCTCCTGCATTAGGTTGTGACGCAATTATGAAGGAGGTGGTGACAGCTGAAAAGAGACCCGCCTGCGAGATTTGTATTGGGATGGTTGTAAACTGTTTAAAGGAAGGAAACGCACGAAGTAGGGATGATATCGATATCACCATTGTACCGCTCCAGGAATTCGCTGTCGACCTCCTCTGCTACCACCTCATATGTTTTCCAGAAATGTGATCGGACATCCTTGTCCGCTTTCTCTAGTTCTGAGCTCTTAAGGACGTCAAGAATTTCATTCTGCCTTTGGAGAAGACTGTATTCGGGGAAACATTCAGTTTGTAACGGCTGAAGCGCTGACGTTTACTGTAACTGAGCTACTCACGAGCTAAGGACCTCCAATTGCTATCGTGTTCCATGACACCAGACGAGGTGCTCGTTCAAAGATAACCCCGACTGACATCGCCAAGGCATCATCAAGTCTAAAATTTCCACAGTAAGTAATCAGGGACGGGATCAGCACATCGACGGCGTCAATCGCTACTGCTTGAACCGCTCAAGAGGAGAAATGTTGGCCTCGGTTACTTACAGCTATAGTGACATCCTAGATTCCCAGTGGAGTATGTACTGTTGGCACGTCTCACTAGCACTCAGGATGTGAACTTGAAAACGGTGCGGAACTCGGCCACTTTCGGTGACCCGGCCCGTCTGATGAGGCTCGGAGCTTCCCAGTGGCGTTGTTTCCTCCGATCCACAATGTCATTCGTCGCACTCTCCCGCTCAACATTCCGCCATATAAGCAGCAACGCACGTTTCTTCTCCACCAGCTTGCGTGCCCGGCGCGAATATGCAAATGTCCTTGTCTCACGGCCCAGCCCAGGCGTAGCGCTCATCACTCTGAACAGACCCAAGGCACTCAATGCACTCAATGCGGCGCACTTCCAAGATATATCTGATGCGATGAAGGAGGCTGATGAGGATGTCGGCGTGGGTGCTATAATTCTCACTGGGTCAGAACGCGCGTTTGCGGGTGCGTTTCTCAGTCAATTGAATATGAACTCGACTAGATCTGTTTATGCACAGCTGGTGCGGACATCAAGGAGATGAAGGACAAGTCTTGTGAGCATCTCTCCTTAGTTATTGAATATTTTCTGACAAAGTTTCCTGAAGTCGCAGAAGCTTACACTACCAACTTCCTCGCTGATTGGGAAGTTATCACTAAGCTTAAAAAGCCAGTTATTGCAGCTGTCAGCGGTTACGCAGTATGTTCTTAGGGTCATTTGTCAGTTACTACGTTTCCATTCAGGTTCTTTGCTTCAGCTCGGCGGTGGCTTGGAGCTTGCATTGCAGGCTGATATTCTTCTCGCAGCGCCCTCAGCACAACTTGGGCAGCCAGAAGTCAATCTCGGAGTCATCCCTGGCGGCGGCGGGACTCAACGTCTCGCCCTTCTCATCGGTAAATCGCGTGCCATGGAACTCGTCCTTACCGGACGTATAATCGGCGCGGACGAGGCAGAACGCTGGGGCATCGTACGAGTTGTACGAGAGGGCAGTGTCGTTGATGAGGCCGTAAAGGTGGCGAGCGATATTGCAAGCAAGGGACGTATCGCAGTGGGTGCAGGCAAGGAGGCTGTGAATGCAGCATTTGAAATGAGCCTCGCTGAGGGACTGAGGTTTGAGAAGCGGCTATTCCATGCTCTGTTTTCAACCAAGGATCAGAAGGAGGGTGGGTATACTTTCTGTGTTATCTGACTAGGTTTTACACTAATCCCTTTTAATATTGCCAGGTATGGCTGCTTTTGTTGAGAAACGCAGGGCAGAGTGGACGCACTCGTAAGGGGCGTTTTTCAAATAACGAGGGAACCCCGCTCGTCAACTCCCCCATGTGTTCCTGTATTGGCTTGCTTTGATCCTATCATCTGAGTTTTCGACATCAGACCCTAAATTTACATCACTATGGTGCACGACTATCACAAACGAGGTTAGGCGATGTTATTCTGATTGTTGATTGATCGACCTTCAGCCAGATAACGATGTCCGCATCCATTTCAACGGGTTTTTGTCTGGCTGCGCTAGCAATATGACCAATGTAGCAGGATTCAATTATGTAAGTGTAAAGCACCGCGCCACAAGGCAGTGGCCCCTAATTTTGTAACTTACGGCGTATTCAGCGGAGACAATATCTTTAATATCCTGACATCCATCATTATGTGAACAGAAGCCACCCCTTTCACTGGTGCACATTCTCTTCTATTCTCATGCTGCTGCGCTATCAAAAACGCACCGAAAGGCTGTCGTAACGAGTGACCAAGTGAGACTCAAACCCAATCTGCTCATCCTTTTGTTGCAGAACAGGGTTGACTTCGTCAAGAATACCAGCTCTTCGTCAGAAATTGAATGCTGCATCGGGGTGGGGCCTCGATGTTCCTGTCTTCGTCTCAAATCCTTCGACAATCGGCACTTTACCTTTCCTTTCACTTCCAGTATTCATCTCATCGCGGTTGTTCGTTCCTTTGATGTCAGCAAGCCCGACACTGAAGTAGCCGAGCTCAAGGGAGATATCTTGGTGGTTCTGTCCTCACGGATGTTATCGTGGAGTGAGTCGGACTGTGGCATCAGTTGAGAGCTGAAAGGTGAGGAATAACACTCAATCCAATATTGCTGCAAGCTAATTTCCAACAGTATTTTTCTCTGCGCTGCTGAGAGTAATATCGTGCAGTTCGCTTGTCCAGGGGGGTCTGACCGTTGTTGGGACCAAGGTTGATCCCACGTAGAGCAGAGCAGATCGTCTCGTTGGCCGTGCCGCCGCGAAGTCCTTCAAGGTTTGTACCTTGAGGAGTTTTGCTGATGAAGTAATGGACGCGAATTGGTCGGACGTCGTCTGACGGTGCTGTGCACCATAGGGTGGTGGATCCTTCGCGCTCGTCCGAAGTAGTACAACTGGTGCTGGTGAGTTTGACAGCGCTTCTCGTTGTGCTCCTCTCCGTCCAGCTGATGTGCTTGACTCACTCGGTTCACTGAACATGACTCTGATCGATAAAGAACAGTGCTTGCAGACGGTTGGATAGCGAAGTAAATTTTGAACAATAAATTGCAAGACCGATGGTGAAGGGAGAGAAGAGATGGTGGAAGCGATGGAGAGACCTGCTAGACGCTCAGGTTCGCATGCTGTATTTACAGGCACCTTCTACTACTATGATGATACTGAAGTGGAAAGGTCGATAAGCCTCGCTTCCTGCCCGCGGCGGCCACGCGTGCCCTTGGCACAATCCATCGTCGATGTCAACTACGACATCCCCAAGTTGCTCACCACAACCAAGCACAACCTCCCGCAGTCACGATGGCGCTGGGTATCCCCTAGTCAGAGTCAGACTTTTATAGATGAAAAACACAGTCGTTCCTAATTTGGGCTAGTATGATTTCCCGGCGCACATCAGTGACTGGTCCGGGTGTCACTCACGCCCAATGGCAACCTCCTGCTGCCCTGGTACACCCAACTAGTGATACGGATCTGGTTGTGACCCAACACACCCTAACCATGACTGTACTATGCGTTGTTGCTGGAAGCCGAAGTAGGTGACCTTTACCTCATTTTCGAGCCACGACAACTTAACACGATTTTCCTTGTGCTTGCCGCCATTCGTAAAGACAGTGGCCCATCCGTTAAAATAGACGCATTCCTGTTACATTCCAACACCATGAGACTGTTGGTATGTTCAGAGAACTAGGATGACAGAACTTGTCGTTCGCATGCTACAAACGTTACGATTTCTGCAATCGACGGACGACTTGCACGAGGCGACCAACATCGCTGTATGAACTCCCAGTGCCCAGGCGCTATTTGCGATTCCTTAGGAGGCTCCGGTTTCATACCTTTGATGACTTGTCCCAACACCGCAATGTCCTTCTTCACATTGTAGTAGGGTACCTTGCAAGTCAATACCTAGAGCATGTGCGAAGTGAACAGCATATCTTGGTCGACATCGAGTTACCAACCTGGAGTGTGATACTGCCAAATGAGTATATGTCGCACTCGGTGCTGAGCTCGAGCTCGTCGTCCTCTGATACTTCGCATAATTCTGCAGCTACCCATCGGACGTTCCCCCGGATGGAGCTCGTAAAATAAGAGGTACCGATGAACTCCAGGATGATAGTGGAGAGACCAAAATCAGCAAGGCATGCCCGACCGTTGCCAGAAATCAAGACGTTTGACTGGAGAGTTCGCACGTGAGTGATGAGAACCTTCTGTATGTGGCCGCACACACCCCTGTCAAGTCCCCATGGACAACTGATTTGCTGTGGACTGAACCAACATGAGTATTTGAAAACTGGGGCGCAGTGAACGATGAATTTACGGTATTGCAACCCAAGAGCAATGTCATTCAGCTGACAAGCGCAAGGGGGTCAGCAAGCACTTGAATATGCTAGATGCACAGGGCTTACGAGGGAGAACTTATCGTGAGACGACAACAAGTTTTCTTGCCTCTCAAGATAGCCCGTGAGAGCTCCATTATCAGCCCATGGGCAAATCATTGCGGGGTAGGGTCCAAAGTCAGTTGCCACTCCCCAGAGTGGAAGAATGCTATCATGCTTGAGACGGCCCCAAACCTTGAGTTCGCGACGCACTCTCTAAAGTCGATTCAACATAAGATAAACCGACACGCACGACACCATGGAAGAGCACATTACCCTGCTATTCTTTCGCATCAAGACCTCGTTGTCGGATTCGAACGCACGAATAGTCTTCACTGCTACCTAGGTCATGGTCAATAACAACTGGAGGAAGTGGGAGAAGCTGGGCATACCTGAACGGTCCCATCAGGCTTCACTAATTCACACTTCCAGATGTCTCCAAAGCCTCCAGAAGTTATTGGAAAGCGTGATCTCCCCTGGAGTTCATTAGTAAGATCTTGTGGCGAATATGACGGTGCTCGGGTCTGCTCTGGAGATGGTGTGTGATCTCGGGAAGTAATACTAGACTCGACGGGAGCACCGGTTTCTATCCCGCTCCCGTTATTCGTTTCAAACAGATTCCGATCATCTCTTCGAAGGCGTGTCGGCGCTTTACCTTTGGTATTGGGAGATGATTGCGCACGGGCACCATTCGGTGTACGAGTTCCAAGCCTGGTTCTTGGCTGGGGCATAGCCCAGTGGATTTTGTCTGTGTCTTTGGGAGGACTTGTTGGAAGCATGGCACCGATACCATTGGGCAAAGAGCTTCCTGGTGCGACTTGTCCTGGCGGAGGTGTGAGTGTTACAGATGATTCTTGATCAGCCTTGTTGGCCGGCGGTCCTTGGTTTGAATCATAGTATTTGATGTGCTCTGAGCAATCCGTCAGCAGTGACATTGGTACAGAAGAGCGATCACGTACTAGTGTCAAGAGCATTAATAATTCCATGGTCATCAGGTGCATCAGGTTTGGTTGGTGTGAAAGACTCTCCACCAAGAATTGGTTGGCGCACAACTCTCGGCCGGGCTGGACGTCCCTAGTAAAGATGTCAATTGCAGTGTGAAAGAGAAGCAGAGAGGACTTGCCTTGAGCTTCGCATTGCCATCATCCGCACCCTAAATGGCCAAAGGTATTAGGAAGGGAAATCGGACAACAAAGTGCATACGTACTACAACTTTGAGCGCCGCCTCCAGGCTCCATACATAGATTTTTTTGTCTAATCCAGCACTGGCAATGTATTTTCCATCAGGGGACATGGCAACAGTCAAGACTTCATCGTCATGCAAAAGCGGATCTCCGACTGGCTGATTTGTCTTCAGGTCCCAGATGCGAATGGAGAAATCATAGGATGCGCTAACAATATAGCTTTCATTGGGAGAAAGACAGAGGGATCTGACGGCGAGGGTGTGATCCCGAAAAACGACGAGCTCCTGCCCATCAATCGCCCGCCACTTTCGGATCGTGTGATCGTGTGATCCGGAGAATATGTGTGCGCCATCTTTGGACCAACACAACGACGTCACCACGCTCTCATGTCCCTTGATCTCGACAAGTAGCTTGCCGTCCTTTGACCACATGCAGATCGCACCGGTCCCGCCACTCGCGAATTTGTCACCGTGTGGAGAGTATTTGACGGCACCAACCCATCCATGACTGGTCTTTATTGGTGGTGCTATTTGTCGACCAGTATTCGGGTTCCAGCGTCGTATGGTGCCGTCTTGCGATCCACTTGCTATCTCCAGGGCATTGGGAGACCAATCGAGGCACCTCACTGCACCATCATGCCCCTCCCACGGGTCACCGATCATGCTGCCCTTCTTGATGTTCCACAGCCGCAGTCTGCTATCTGCACCTCCACATATGACCATTGTTTCATTCGGAGAGACTGCCATTGAGCCTATCCCTCCCCCGTCGCTCTCCAAAGGCTTTCCTACTGGCTCTCCGTCTCTTTTCCACTGACGAATCGAATCATCATCCGACGCGCTCATTACATTGCCACTGGTACCCAAGTAGGCAAGGCTCCATATGCATTGAGAGTGACCCTCGATGACGCACTCCGGCATCAAGCTCCCTGCTGGACGTTCTGGGGCCGGTTTCTTCCACGACGTGGTTCGAGTATTGTGGTTGACGAAGTAGGACCGACCGAGTGGTGAGATCTGCCATTCGCATCCGGGAATGAGTTGTCCAGGAAGGTCTATGCTTAACCTTGAGTTCATCGCTCCTAGTGCCACTCTTCTCGCTCACCTAGCCGCACTCCTGGTAAAGGTTGGATCCATGAAGCCATGGCGAGCGTGTGGTCTTGATACTTTGTTTTACCATCCGCCGCCTTAAACTGATGCCATACAGGAGGCAGCACTTCATTCCCACCTGCTCACAGTGAGTAAGCTGGTAGGTATCACTGCGATGTAGTTGCCCACCTTCCCAAAGTGCATCCTGACGGTGCTGTGCACCATAGGGTGGTGGATCCTTCGCGCTCGTCCGAAGTAGTACAACTGGTGCTGGTGGGTTTGACAGCGCTTCTCGTTGTGCTCCTCTCCGTCCAGCTGATGTGCTTGACTCACTCGCTTCACTGAACATGACTCTGATCGATAAAGAACACCGTGCTTGCAGCGGTTGGATAGCGAAGTAGAGCTTGAACAATAATTTATGAGATCGATGGTGAAGGAAGAGAGGAGATGGTGGAAGCGATGAAGAGACCTGCTAGACGCTCAGGATCGCATGCTGTATTTACGGGCGCCTTCCATGCACTGCATGCCATTAGAGGCAGTGTTGCCGTTGAACGTTGAACGTTGAATCGTCACTGCCAGTGCATCCCACAGGTGACAGTATTGTCGAAAGGACCAGTCACGATGCGACTGTCATCCGACGAGAATGAAACTGAGTTCACAAAACCAGATTGCACATGAGCACGATATCTGACGCTCAGTAACCTATGCGCAAGTCAAGCTTTACAGATGGAGGACGCGAGGTTCATCTAACATAAGTAAGTACAAAACGGTTGATCCCGCGGAAGCAATTCGCGTGACTCTCCTGTCATAATTAGGTCTAGAGGAGGGACTCTCCAAATAATCCAAAGGATTTACTCATCACCAATCGATAAAATACTGCTTCAAGTCAATGTAGATATCACAACAAGATGAACGATATAACTGAGATACTCAAGGGACATACACCAATCGCTCTAGCAGCAGCGACACGACCGGCCACCTCCATGCTCCCCGGTATCTACCTGCACTGCTACCAGTTGCTGTTGCTGTTGTAAATTGGGGTCCGGTGTAGGAGGTCCATGATAGTCTTCATCACGTATCAAGTCGTCATCGGTATCCTTAGGACCTGCTGCAGCATTACGCTGTAAATTTACTTATCAGACACCCAAGACAGTGATAAAAATCGACCGGGTGCACCTCTTTACCCTGCGCAAATGAAACATCGACAACGGGCGGCATTGCATGATGGGGCAGCCGGGTGAATAGGTGTCGTAGGTGAGTTTTGAAGGTGGTAGAGGCGGCGACTGGTGGTGAGGTGGAGGGTGGTACACTGGCAGGTGGAGGAGCTGAATGAGGGGTTCTTGTCATAGCGAGCCTGAGGCTTTTGAGGCGCCCTGGGCGCTGCTGAGGTTGTGGTCGAGAGATGTGAGAATTCTGTAGTAATGGGTGGTGTGAGAAAGAAATGGAAGGTATACTTATTTCGCTCACTTCTTGCATTCCCCGGAAGAAATTGGGTTCTGCATCTTAGCCATCCTGATCTTGTCCGGGGATCTCTGCCTGCATGACAGTCAGTAGCGAAAGAGCTGAGGAAGGGAGTGCATACGCCAAGAATACGGTCATTGTGTGCAGCGAGTGCACTACATTGCTCCTTGAACTCTGCGTGACATGCGGGTGAGTATGATAACCGCGGGTGACATCACTGAAAACTTGCCGTTGGACCAATCGAGGCAGCTGGCTTTTGCAGTTTCGTCAATGGCGTCCATCATGTACTGGTGTGCTTCGAGGGCTTCGTCGGGTTTACTTGCAGAGAGGAATGCCTGGCACCGTTTCTGGTGTGTAGTGAGATACAAGGACTCGAGATCCCAACCGAAGAGCTAGACAAAGCACTCAGTTATGAAAAGCGTTAGGTATACATCATCTTGACGCACCACGGTCAAGTCCTCGTATATCAAATGAATGGTTTTCGACGAGAAAGCAGTGGAGTTGACAGCGGTAGTGAAGTGATCAGCGGCTTCATCGTGACGCGCGCCATCGAAGGCATTGACTCCGAGCTGAACGCGTAGATATGTCTAACGAGTTGCAAGAATCAGCATCGATGACCAAGCGTAGCCGCATGACACTTACTTCCACGACACGACACCCGAGAAGATCGGCATTCGGGAAAGCGGCAGCGAGTTCTTTGACGAGCAGCATTGCTTCCTCGTGTTGACCTGCGTTGAAGAGTGCGATGGCCTGAAACACGCAATGAAGCAGAGAATATGCGAGAGAAATTGAAGCTACCTTTATCAAGAGAAGAAAATGGTTGGTTTTTAAATCTCTGTCGGTGAACATGGATGCGATATCGAATGCTGCCCTCGCCTCCCGGACGTGGCCTTTTCCGCAGAGGGCGATGCCTTTGGAGATGTAGCCTGTCAATGAAGGCCGGATGCTGATAGACTATGTCACGAATGAAAGTTAGCCTTTTCAAAAGGGGGGCACGATGGGCCAGTCCATGTCACCTTAATTGCATCATCAAGGGCGTGATCCCAGTCGTGTTTTCGCGCCATGATGAATGAGTGATGTGAATAGGAAGTATAGTTGTTTGCGTCAGTGTGGAAGTCTTGGGTGAGTAACTCTTCAACGGTAGACAGGTCCCCAAGTATACATGCATCGCGGGCTGCGTGATAGGCATGAGTCTGCACGAGGGGATGCTCGAATTGTGGTACATGAGTCAAGAACACGGACAACTGGCGCTTTGGATTGAAAACGCTTTGGGTACTCCTGCCTCACTCTGAGGATCTTTTATCATCACCTCCGCTGAGGATGTGGTTAGCCGATCTACAGAGAACATGGACACACATTGCGGCTGGGAGAGGGCTGGGAAGATGGCGATGTGCCTTGATGATCTGAGCGCCGCAGAGACGGCGGAACAATTGGTTTCATGAATGAAGGAGATCTGACGAGGGTGCCGAGCGGGATTAATGGCAATGGGCGTTGATATGAACAAACATATCATATTGTCGGCTTTCCGAGGGACTGGCGACCTCCTTGCCAAGGTCAATGTATCCCATTCTCGTATTGTAGGATCAGTTTTATCGCCTGCTGAAAGAAGGCGTGTACCATCGGACGTCCACGCGAGTGCCATGTTGGGGCTGGGAGGCGGCCTGCGGGAGTATAGATAGTGGACCCCTAAAAGATGCGATGTGTTCCCTCGTGTTTGGATTAAAAATTTGGATATTCTCAGTTGTTGCGATGCCAAGTTCACCGGAAAGCGAATATCGAACACAGAAGACATAATGACCACAGTCGATTGCTTCTCCTTGCATCTTCCACGTTTTGGTACACCAAAGCTTCACCGCGTTCTTTGAAGCAGTGGCCAGCACCGTACCATCGGGAGAAAAATCCAGAGAGTTGAATCCATGGGCCCGGGTGTAGGCTTTGATGGGTTGGGTGAGAGATTCACCAGTTTCACCATGCCAGGCGATGAGCTCTCCGTCGTCATGCACCAGCTCGCTTTCCATTACGTGCTATGCCCCACCTTCTTATGAATTCACAACACCTGTCTCCAAGTCCCACAGACGAAGTGTTGTCTGTGCGTGCGTGTAACTATTCTTCGCCTATCTCGGGGAAAACAGCGACTACAGTTACACTCTCCTCGTGATCTTCAAAAACTCGAAGGGGTGTGGCATTGGTGCTTGGAATGTGATGGTGTCGTGAGTTTTTTTTTTTTTTTTTTGATTCCTTGTTTATTGTCCGGTGGGCGGGCCCTATGCGGACAGTACCTACATGTATGTGCGTGTCTAAAATAATATGTGCAGTTGGTTTCTGAATGTGATCTTTGATATTGGTCCCAGCTTTCGCGAGAACGATGAGCGCCGTCTGAGGGCGTTGGATGGGTTTCGAGTGGCGTTCTGGCTAGCCGCCTCTCTCTCTCTCTGGGGGTGACATCTCCGAATGTGCTGACCAGGCGACGAGTGCGAGCGATGAATTTGAAGAGGGCTTTGATACATTTGTCGTCGTTCAGTAGGTGCTTCATTTGGTGCGCTTTGGGGCCGAGTTCTGCTCGCATGATGTTTCTTTGTCTGTCATACGTCGGCATGTAAAGTTGTATGGACGGTCTCTTCACGCTCTTGGCAGGATGAGCATATTAGTGGGAGGTTTCGAGATGCGGTGGAGATGTTTGTTCAGCGGTAGTGTCCTGTTCGCAGCTGGATTAGCAGAGATGCGTGACGTCTAGGGAGTTTCTCGGCTGTTTTCGCGAATCGTTTGGATGGGAACGAGGGGTCAATCTCTTTGAACCTGGCGTATCTTGGGGATGTCTGGTAGATTGACGCGGATTCGAGCGCGATGGTGCTTCGGAAGGATTGCTTTATCGCTGATTTGCTGCGCGGGAGTGTAACAACATCAGGAAAAGCCTCCTGGGCAAAAATTGTAATAATTTGCGCTAAATGATTATTTTGATAATTCTATCTAATTTCAAGTTTTAGGAATAAAACGGCTAGAAGACGATAATGTACAATGAATTATCAAGACTTATTTGAAAATACAGTAAGTGAACTATCTAGATACGAGTTCAACCAAAAAGTGTCACAGTCATCTAGAACTGTATCACTGGACCACTCGCGGGACGACGGCGCCGAAGTTCGTAGAAGATGGGCACTCCGCACGTTCTTCGACAATGACACAATGCTGCGACTTTTGCACCACCAAGAACGCGAGACCTTGTAAAGGCCGTGGTGTCGATCGGGAGCCAACGCAAACGGCGAGAACCACTCGATATAAGCCAGGTGGCTAGGAACCTGGACTGTTGGTGGAAAGAGGAGCGGGAGATTTTTGAAGGTAGTGAGAAAACGACTCGCACTTGACCAACGCGGAGTGCTTGAGCCAGTCACTGTGAGTCACCATTATCCTTGTGAATACTCGTTGCTGAACTTCTATACCTGCGCTAACGACTTCTGTATTCACACCCAGGTTCACCAGCACTGTGTCTGAACGACGGGGCAGCAGACCAGAACCCGATCTCCGTTGTGGTCTCACGTGAACCGAATCCAACGTGACGGTTGCGTCGCCGTGGCCACGAGAGTCGACGGAGACCCACTTGATCTTGTGGAAACAGGAAGCGTTCGAAACGGGAAATGGATGTCGCGGGCCAATATTTCCAGTGCTCGCTCATGGAGGGGTTAGGATCCTCGGCATGCCTGAGCTGTGTGATATAGCGAGCAAGTGCCTCGCGGAAAAAGGTAGCCCCGTAGTCGTCAACTAATCTGTCTATAGTGACAGCTTTTGCAGTAGGGTGTTTGGGCATAGTCTGAGGCGGCGGAAGGTCATATCTGGAGGGACGTGAATGGTGGGGCTCAGACTCGACATCACCAGCAAGTCGCCAGTTGACATACTTGTCATGGCGCAGTATTTTTTCTTTGCGTTCGAGCCACCGTGTCATCTGCGCGAACTCGTCCTTGTGATTGGTAGCGTGGTAAGCGTCTTTGCGTAGCGATGTGTAGTCTTTCTGTATACTCTGTATTATAATTATCTGTTGTGCCCAACATCATAATCATGTACGAGTAGTGCCGAGTGGCATGCAGCTTCGGTAGATTGAAATTGTCTCGGATACCGAGATCAACAAAAATGTCTTTGTTCTCGTGAAAAATACCGAGTGCGTCGTTGAGTAGTGTAGGGTCTCCGAACTATGACACGGATATGTGCGAGGTAGAGAAAATCGAGGAGACCATGGACAGCTCGTAGAAGTCGGTTTGCATTAAGATTATTGGGCAACATATACCAATTACGATACCCAGAAGAAAAGCGGCAGATTTGCGAGTGTTCGGTCCCACTGATACGCGAGAGGGCCAGTGATGCCCTTGGTGAACAGACGTATATGATGGTTGGGAGGAAGTCGCCGACAACGAGCATCGATTTCCAGCCGCACCACAAGCAGCCTTCAACCAGCCTAAGAGATGTTTGACTAGTCCTTGATATAACTGGTGCAACACATCTGGTGTGATTGCACGGAAAACATTCGCGAACGGGAGGTCTTCCCAGAAGGGATGAATTATGGGCTTGATCCCTGCTGCTGAGCAAGCTCGAACGAAAGACATACTGCCTTCATCCAGAGTAGCGAGCGCATCTAACACTTCGCGCAGTCTTCGTAAATGATATGGTGCTGTATTGCTCCCCGTTTCATCAGCCTCAATATCGCATTTGGGACACTCTCCGAACTTTATCCCAGTAGCAAGGAGTTGCTCTGGGTAGTCGCCGACAAAGCTCGCAAACAGTAGGTGGCAACGGCGGAGAGTACCATCCCCACTCGCCATAGTAATCCCATCCAGTCCAACAGATTTCAGGGGAGCGAGAACACGGCTCATGCAAGCATGGTACAAGTTTGCCAAAGTTCGGCGGCGTGAAGCTTTGTTAGAAATATGATCGAGGCGTGTGCATGGCAAATATGCCAGAAGTATATGGGCACCGCGTGATGGCTTGCGTCGAATTTCTTTTGGGATGTTGCCGATGGTGAGATAGACAGGGTAAGCAGATTTGTTGCGGAACAAGGTTACTTGGGTTTTGTCGGACGAGATGATGATTGGAATTATGGTGCCGCCTGGGCTGTGCTGATCGAGTTTTTTCTGAAGTATCATTAGTATCGTATGGTAGACGTAGTCAATGCAACATACCTGTGTATCCCACCACCATTTTCCTGTATGCATATCGTGAAACAGACGAACTGTCTCATCCTCATCGGCATAATGACGCTCAGGCACAAACGCAAGGTATCTCGCGAAATCAGGATCACTGTACAGCGACTTGACACATTCAATCACATCGCGATAATAGACGTCGAAGGCTTCTCCCGCAACAATGATTTGCTCTCGTTTGAACTTTGGCCGGCCTGTTGGAAGCTCACGGTCGACGATGGCATTAAGCTCGTTCGCGTTCTTGAAAGAGAGCGACAGGCATTCACTGACCTGCAATGAACATAAGTACATGAACCAGAAAATGAAAGGTGACCGACTTACCCCCTCGATAGCCAGTAAGTCAGACAACGCAGTCGAACTGAGTCCACGAAGTTTTGCCCATCTTGCGACCTCCCAATCCATCTTAGATGCAAATGGGTGATATGTATTCTCCTGGTCGGCATTGGAAAGATGCGCACCATACGCAACGTTGGCAGTATGATTGTTAGAAATAGGTTGCCCAGCACGCGAGTCTGGATAGGGCGCGATAACACAACCATGCTGCCCTTGGGCGCGTTCTTGAATCTCCTGGTGACCATGGCGTTGTTCTTGACCGGTTGCTTCATCAGCGGCCAAATCATCCATGGCATCCATGTCACCATGGTCATGTTGCTGATCAACCAGAGGCTCCCACTCAGGTTCGTTATTTGCTTCATCATCCCATCCATCATCCGCTCCCTCATCCGCATCACTACCATGGCCAGATCCCTCGCGAGCCCACTCAAACTCTTCCATGTCATACCCTCCATCATTATCAGGCCATTCCAACTCGTCATCAAGTTGCGGTTCACTAGTGTTGGCGTGTATCTGGGAGCGTGAGTGATTGTACAGCGCTCGACAATCAGGGTTTCGGCTCTTTGAGAGATGATGACTGAGGCCTGTGACAGTGAGATTGTCCTGTCCACAAGCTGGGCAGCTTGCGGACATTGTGTTAGAGACAAGGGGGGTAGAGACAAGGGGGGTAGAGGTGAGGGAGTGAGACAAGGGGGGCAAAGGGTAGAAGTGAGGAAGAGACACCCCCGACCAACGATAGAGAGTGAGGGAGTAGAGAGACGCCCCCGACCAACGATACAGACGGAGGGAATAGAGAAACACCCCTGACCAACGCTACAGACGGTTAGACGATAGAGGGTGAGGGTGTAGAGGGTGAGGGTGTAGAGGGTGAGGGTGTAGAGGGTGAGGGTGTAGAGGGTGAGGGTGTAGAGGGTGAGGGTGTAGAGGTGAGGGTGTAGAGGGTGAGGGTGTAGAGGGTGAGGGTGTAGAGGACAGCGCTCCCGACCAACGATAGAGAGAGGGAGGGAGTAGACAGCGCCCCCGACCAACGATAGAGGGTGGGGTGTAGAGGGAGTAGACAGCGCCCCTGATCAACGCTACAGACGGACCAACAATAGAGGGTGAGGGTGTAAACGCCCCCGACCAACGATAGAGAGAGAGAGAGGCAGTATCTGCTTGAGGGTAGAGGATGAGAGGGTTGAGGTTAGCCTGAGTAATGTTTAGACCCTCAAATTGAACATACCAAATTGACTGCCTCCGAGCCCCCTTGAAATGCAGGACAACGTTATATTCGGCACCCAATCGAGGTGAATGGGAGCGGGAATTGAGACAGAACATGTGGCACGCGCATAGGCGTGACATAATGTGAACGCAAGTTCTTCCTGGTAGAGGGAGTAGTAGACGGGAGCGGGAGGGAGTAGTAGACGGGAGCGGGAGAGAGTAGTAGACGGGAGTGGGATTAGCATAGGCATGACATAATGTAAACGCAAGTTCTTTCAGGGAGTAGTAGTAGACGGGAGCGGGAGGGAGTAGTAGACGGGAGTGGGATTAGCATAGGCGTGACATAATGTAAATGCAAGTTCTTTCAGGGAGTAGTATAGTAGACGGGAGCGGGAGGGAGTAGTAGTAGACGGGAGTGGGATTAGTAGTAGCATAGGCGTGACATAATGTAAACGCAAGTTCTTTCAGGGAGTAGTATAGTAGATGGGAGCGGGAGGGAGTAGTAGTAGACGGGAGTGGGAAGAGCATAGGCGTGACATAATGTAAACGCAAGTTCTTTCAGGGAGAGGGAGTACTAGTAGACGCTATTAGAGATGGAGGTGAACCCTTGACGGCGAATTGAACTCACCGGTAACTGCCTCCGGCACCCCTTGAAATGCAATAATGAACAAAATTTTTGAGGCGCCGAGAGGTCGAGAGCCAGGACCCGCATCCGAACAGCATATGCGGAAGACAGGAATCAGGAAGTAGACCAGTGCCCAACGAGCAGTATTGGCCGAAGTGAAGGGCGGACGGATTAAAGGACACTTAGTGCCAAAGATAAGGTGAAGGGTGAGGGAGTGGTGGATCAACGCGGCCGATATACGCGCAAATATCCTAGTGAGTCTGAGGTAAAGGTAAATTCAGAGTCTGAGGTAAAATGAACTCACCTAACGACTCGGAACTGCCACCGATGCACTGCAATGCACACAACGTCACCGTTAAAAATGACAATGAAAAATCTAACAGCGTTGTCAATTTTTTATCTCCCCCCCCTCCCGCTCTTTTCGTATCCTGAACATTCATTCAGTTAGCTTCCTGTCCTTGCAATCCAGTATAGCATGTACGCACCTCTTAATTCTCATGGTGAGTTAAGCATATTATTTTGAAGATCGGCGAGACGGCAGCTTCTCACTGGGCTTGGATAGAGCCCCGTAATGCGAAGAAAAAAGCTATGGAAAAAGCCAGTAAGCAAGCGATTTCGGTTAGGCTTGAAATCAGAGAATTCAATGCTCACCTGCTACTTCAGTTTGGATGCCTGAAAAGTCGGCAAGAAAAGTTCTTCAACAGACTCAAGCACCTCCCAACCCACCGGCGAGTAGGCCGCCCACCAAACCACCCACCAAACCATCTACCAAACCACCCACCAAACCATCTACCAAACCACCCACCAAACCATCTACCAAACCACCCACCAAACCATCTACCAAACCACCCACCAAACCATCTACCAAACCACCCACCAAAGCGAAACGACCAGTGCCAAGTGCGGTTGCTCAGATTGACCAGGGTTTGCCTTCAAAACTGAGTACATCACGCATTTAATCTTGAAATCATAGCGATAAGTACTAACTTTGATGGTAGAGCGTCAGCGTACCTTTGTGAACGAGGAATCGGATGATGGGTATGGCTCTAGTGGCCATGGTAGCGACTCAGAGGACTCGCGACCTGAAAAAAATCGAGGTGAGTTATAGATGACAAAAGGTTTGAATCTTACTTACTATCATGATGTGCACCATCCCAGCTGCCCGTCCTAAGAAACTCTGTCGCACTTATGCGATGCGCGATGTGACCGCGATGTTCGACTCCGACGAAGATCTTGAGGACAAGCCACCAAATGGCATTGATACTGATGTCGACTGCGAGGAGAGTGAGGGCGAAGAACCAGAGGCCACTGCCTTGATGCTCTCAGACGAGGTTAGTAGTTGCACTGGTTTACCCAAGCTGATCCTGCTGATTCTGAGTTTCGGAAGATGCCTTCGCTTGTTCAATCACGTGGCAACAACCGTGACTTGAAGCAATCCGCCAGAGAGCGAAAGCAAGCCGAGGAGGTGAGTCCATACTATTATATACTCTACGCTGATACTACAGACTCCCTTCAGACTCCAATGTGGCGCGATGTCGACAACGCTGTCTCAGAGTCAGTTGAAGAATCCACTACTCGTGGTGACTCCTTGGAACCTCCCTCCAGCGACATTGAAGTTGTCCAGAAGGTCGCCTCTGCAGCTTCTCTCGTTCGAACGGAGAAAGGAAACGTCAAACTACTCGATCAGAACCTGGAGACTCGGCGAGTAGTCCGGGATGCCATTATTGACGCTAAGGGTCATATTATCTTCGTCAATGCTTACCCCGAGCTCGTCGACAAAAACCAGGTATCACTCCAGTCTTTGCTAACGGTGGCCGAGAATCGCAGCATCAAAGCCATCAAAAAACGCCTTCAAACAGACGCTCAGTATGCTGCTCTCCTTGGTAGCTTGGTAAGTCGTTTGCATGTCTCAATTTGCGGATTTTCGTTAACTATCATTTGTATTACTTGAGGTCGAGCCCCGGATCCCATTATTGCGGCGTGATCTGAAAGTCGCTGCATGCGCGAACATCGATAGCTACTTCCGTCTCAGCAACAACATCGTCAAGGCGAAAAAACTCATGGAGCAGCACGCATATGTATATGCCTTGAGGTTTGATGTGAGTTCACTCTGTCCCTTCCCTCCTTCGCCAACATCCAGGAGCGGGTTCTTTATCGTATTCCCATATCTTTCCTCCTTCGCCAACACCCAGGAGCGGGTTCTTTATCGTATTCCCATATCTTTTCTCCTTCCTCGACCATTCTATTCTCTTCCTAACTTCCCTCTTCAACAGTCCAACGACGATGCTTTGCCCATAGGGAAAAAGCCCTACCAGGGTGAACTACTGATTTTTCTGCTACACGACGGAGTCTTCGATGGTGCGAAGTCCATCGGCGTCAGATTTTCGGCGCGTTTTGTCGAAATTGCGAGGAACAAGGCCAAACGCCCCGAAGTCCCCATTCCATTGCTGGCGCTGGTGGCAACAGCAGTAATGTTCTTTCCACCAAGCCTTCATGCTGTGCTCATTTGTTTTCAAGATCTACGCGGCCCTTTTCTGGAAGACGCTTGGTTCACCGGGAAAGTTCAACTTTACCGGGAATCAATTCAGTGAAACATATATTTTCCATGTCAACTTTCTCGAGGGTTTGAAGAAGGACGCACCTGGAAAGTTTCACTGTATGATGGCTGACATTTTCGAAGCTGTACAGTAAGTTTCGCTGGTGTGGATGGTGCCGTTTTGACACGCTGGTTACTGACGCTACTCGCAGGGCTTTGAAACAGAAGGGCAATGATCATCTCGCCAGTGAGCATCGAAATGCTCTGTCGCTACTCGACTTGGATGGCATGGCCGACGATTAGGTTCTGTAGTCACGGTGCTGATCCATTCCTGTATATTGTGCATTCATTAGTGATTGTACCGAAATTCCTCATACCCTCGTCGTCAGCTGTTTCGCAATTACTTTAATACACATGTTTTAATCCAATATTAGTCTTTTGTTCTTGTAACATTGCCTGGGACGCGTGATCTGTGAACCAACATTTCTAATAACGGCTTCTGCAATTCAACACTATTATGTCTAATATCAGCTAAATCTTGATAATTATCCAACACTGAGGAGGGGGTTAAAAAGTCCTTCTAAACTATATAATCTTCCTAATTCTCCTAAGGCTGCTAATTAGACCTAATTCTTGGATTTTATCAACGATTATCGAAATTTTTGCCAGGAGGTTTTTCCTGATGAAGCGTATTGTCTGCATTACGGAGGGATGAAGGGAGTGTGTGGGGTTCTGAGCTCTCTCCTCGGGCGGCGCGTTTCGCTTGCTCATCTGCTGCCTCGTTGCCGGGGATTCCTATGTGGCCGGCTGACCACCGTATAATTAATCAATTTGTGGTCGTCATTTTGTGGCAGTAGACGGCGGAGGTCGTCGTGGAATCTGTCGATGAGATAATGGCCTGGTTTCGACTGGAAGCCCCCGGTTGCGCGAATCGCCGCTTGGTTGTCTACCCCGAGCGCCATCGTTGGTCTCGTTCTTCCTCTTCTTCTTATCCTTTCTCTTAACAGCTCTACAGCCAGGATCATGCCCACAACCTCTCCCTCGTACACTGTGTGTTCCTCGACCTTTCCTAGGTAGAACCTCCTCTCTTCCACCATTCTATCGCCCTCCATGAGTACTGCCGCTCCTCCTATGCCTCCATCTATCGCAGATCCGTCTGAGTACACTCTCAGATCCTCCTCCGCTACCACGTCCTCCAGGTATGCTTCTTCCGGTTTGCTCGCGATTCTTAACTCAACATCTGGGATCCATTTGGGGTAGTGTCGAACTGGCTCGAGGGTCTCCGTGGTCATTGGGTTGATCTTGAATTCATTGAAGAGCTTGTGCAGAGGGGAAGGGTGGCGTTTTGAGCCCTCGAATTTGCGCTTTGCGTGGAAGTTGAATGCGCTATTGATACCTTTCTGGAGCGGGTGGGATTTGTGGAGCGTGGCCATACGTAGGGTGGAGCGATGGCAGATCGAGTGGAGGGTCTGTTGAAATGGGAGTAAGTTAGCATGTGCGAGTAGTAGATCATTGGGAGTTGAACGCATTGCGCCCGTGATTAAGATAGCTGCCATTCTCTGTACTCTAGCCATTTGCGACGCGAAGCTTCTTGCACCTCTGCCTCCGGATTTCTTTCCTCTTCCTTTGGAGATGAGTCCTGCACACCAAATGTCAGCAGCATATAACATTTTCGGTAAGACTACTCCTTCGTATAGGCGTCTCATCCAACGGCCTTTGATTCCCTTGGTTGTTCTTATCATTCGGCCGCAGGCCAGCATGTACTTAGTGCCCTTGGCCAGGGCGCTTGCTGCTTGTTCCTTGAATCTCAATTCTTGGTCGATGATTACGCCTAGAAACTTGTGTGAGCTCGAGGGTTGAATAATGTGTCCCCTTATCGTGATGGGTGGTCGAGGTACGGGGATTGTCTTCCTGGGGTTTTCCTCGTCCGGTATGCGTTTTCTTGACAGACATATGAGGGCCGTTTTGTCGAGTTTGAATTCAGCATTGTGTTTGTGGCTCCACTCGAGCGCTCCCCCAGGCTTTACCATCATTTCTCTGAGTTTTTCATTGGCCCGTTCATACGATTGGGCTCTGGTGGCTAGTGCTATATCGTCGATGAATCCTAAACTGAGTTCGCCCTTGCTGGGTCTCGGGTCAGCAATTCGTAGGGTGTCAGCATTGTAGAAAATGAATGCTAAAGGGGAGAGGGGGCATCCTTGGTCGAGGCCATCGTGGACATTGAAGATGGTGGATTGGAAGTCGTCGAAGGATAGCATGGTGGTTCTATTGGCGAGTCTTCTCTCATACCAGTTGATGTACTCTTCCGGGATTCTAGCTTTGCGGAGGTTGTGCATCAAGCATTTGACGATGACACTGGGGAATGCGGCTTTGACGTCGAGAAAGAGGACAGATACGAACTGGTCCTTTGATGCCCATGCATCTGTGATGAACTTTGTTAGTAGGTGTAGTGAATCTGTTGTTGATCTTCCTGGGCGACCTCCAAAGTGCGTCGGGGGAGGAGGTTGTGTTGTTCTGTGATGTACGTTAGATCGTCTGCTACACATGAAGAAAGGAGCTTAGCCATGGTATCGAGAAGGGTGATGGGTCTGTACGCCTTTGGTAGACTGTAGTCCGGGCGTCCTGGCTTTCTTAGGACTATTGTCGAGGATTTCTTCCAGTGTTCCGGGTATATTTCCAGGGTGAACGTGGCGCGGAAAACTGGGCCTAGGAATGGGACGAGGAGGGAGGCGCTCTTCATGAAGACGATATTGCTGATTCCATTCGGGTCCGGGAGCCTTGTGTGGGGCAAGTTTTGCTATAGCTCGAGTTATCTGTTGGTCGTTAATTAGTCTAAATTCACAGATGGGAGGTTGGTAAATATAGTTAGGTTCTACGAAGTCATTCTCAGGTGGCAGGCGGGAAGAAGGTTTGGTATAGGAGTTCGCTCTTTCGATTGTTGTCTTGAGTTGAGTTGCCAGCTTGATTGTCCTGCGGGTCTTTGAGTGTCTTGATGCGCGAGTGAATTTGATCTGCCGGGTTGCTCATGGTGTATCTGTGGAAGTTCCAAATTCCGGTGGATGTCAGCGTATCTAGCCATTCCATCCAATGAGATTCCTTAGCCTTTTTGATACTCTCTGAGAATTTGTTGCGTGCCAGTCGGTACTCCTCGTGTACTGGGTGATTTGTTGCGTGATTTTGTTGCGGACTTGCCTGCCCAGTTTGTGTACTGCCTTCCGCTCTCGCCCTAGCTCCTTCGTCCACCAACGTTTGGCATATGGCGATGGCTTGACTCGGGGGACGTTCTTTTCGACGGTGTCTGCTATGGCTTGTGCAAGGGATGCGAGGGCGGGTTTCAAACTGTTCGGGGGTTGTTAGTTCGGCAGGGTCATCAATCGCATCAAGTTTGTTGGCTAGTGCTTCGTTAAACCTCATCCCAGTCCATGTCGCGGTAGTTAAGGTGGGGGGTAACATTGATGCGCTCGGGGTTGAGATCAAGGGTGCTGATGATTGGGAAGTGATCAGTAATGATAGGGTGGAGATGGTACTTAACGTCGCATGTGAGAAGGCTTGTTCAAGGTCCTCTGAACAGAAAACATTGTCGGTCTGGTATGGTTTTTTGTGTTGGAAGCTTCTAGGGTGGCAAGGCCGGCTGGAGTATCTGTGTCAAATTGTACAGGGATAAGAGATTTATCAGTACACCTGCAGCGTCTAGGTTCACTGCAGTAAATAAGTGCATGTTATGTTCAAGTTCCCACATGGGATGGTGAACGGTTTTAAAGTCCCCTAGCCATACAATATGTTCATTAGACTGCTGGTCGCCCCTTGAGATCCCTCTCGTTTCGTCGGCGATGTTCTATCTGCTCAGAGTGCATGTGCTGCTCCAAGAAGTGTAATGTGCGGTCGTTCTCGCAGGAATTATAGATATTGTATATACGTACCTTACCGAACTGGCCTGTGAGCTCTATGGCCATGACGTTCGAGGAGTTGATGGGTATTATGTGCCAGTTATTCTTAGATAAGCGCTTATTGACAAGTATTAAGCGGCCCAGGGTGGATGCATTGGCGAGATTGACGGGGTTGAGGTAGGGTTCTTGGATGCAGGCGAGGTCATAGATGTTCGGGTCGAGATTGTGCAGCATATGTTCCCAGGCGTTGAGCGATTTCCGGAGGTTCTGTTGCCAGATCTTGCACTCATTTCTATCGTTGGATTGGTGTGCGTTGATCGACATCAGTCCCAACCAGAGTGATCTTCAGTGCCTTCGGGCAGCGATGCAGTATGGTAAGCAGGAGAAGGGAAAGTGGAAGAAGGGGGGGACGTCCAATCAAGGGGGCTGTGGTGTTTGGTAGATGCTGTGGGGGTGGTCGATGTTGCGGGATTTGTCGAGGTTGGGTTTGGGTGGCCGTCCATCTGT
>JABBWD010000274.1:0-24102 GCA_016628565.1 Suillus placidus | reverse complement strand
GCGCCAAGTTCCCATCATGCACCATATGCCATTGAGTTCCCCGTCCTTGCTACGCCCACCGACTTCGCGCCAGACGCTGTTCAGCTCTCCTTCTTTGTCAAGGCCCCAGATAGGATACAATTTGTCATGCAGACGCTCCGGAAGCAGAGCACGATAGGAATGACGTGCATCAGCGTAGCTGATAATGTGAATCGCGATGTCTATCGGTCAGTAAGAAAAGCGTACCCAGTAGCGAAGACGACCACGTCCGCATCGAGAGTAGAACCATCTTCGAAAAGAAAACCTGTCTGCGTGAAGCGCGAGATTGGCCCATCGCTCTTGAGTTTGATCTTCCCATCGATGATCATCTGTGAAGCTCCGACGTCTTGATATTAGCATTATGGTCAGCGCAGACACGCTCTAATCCACAAATAGACCAACCAAGATAATATCCTCCTGCCTTATTCCATGCCATAAGCAGAAAGCCAGAGTCGTCGTCGCCCAAAGTTGTCTTGAAGCCTCGTGTTCGGAGGCCGTCAAGAAGCTCCCTGAATCCCTCCTCTATCAGGCGATTGGGATATAATATGTCACGCACTTATCCGCATCAGCAATGTCCTTGGTGACACGTTATGTATTAATTTGAGCAACGAATTGGGGTAAGACGCGTTCACGCGATCTGCAATATTAGTAGGAGGGCCACCCTCCCAGAAGATCGCTGGGTGCATTTGTAATTGCATAATTGTAAAGAAGAGATAACTCACCCATTAACCTCGGCATGCCCTCCTTTGTGGACATGATGTAACTTGGGCTGCGTTGAACCATGGTCACATCTGCAACAATTTTGCTTGAATACCATCAATGTGCTTTGAAAAATCATTTACCAACGCCATTTTCAACGTAGTCCGCACATATGTCATGCGCTATACTTTGTAGTGAGCAGAGAACATACAAAATTCATGGTGCGACCCCTACCAGACGTGCAAGCCCCAACAACGACAACCTTTTTCCCTGCGTGATCAGTTGCAAGATTGTGTTTGCTGGAATGCAATATCTGCCCCTTGAAGTCGTCCTATGTAGGTATTTGACATCAATTTGAGAATCCTATAATAATCGATTGAACGAACCTGCCCTGGGATATCTGGAATTCGGCCCATACCACTGCCAAAGCCCAAGGCGAATACGACATGATTGACCTCGAAGGTCCGCTCCTTTCTGTCAGCACGTTGGATTGTGACAGTCCATTTCTTTCCCTTTGTACCCGGAATGACAGACATCACAGTAGCGCTGGTCCAAACATCGAGCTCCATACTGTGTGCATATGATTCCAGCCAATCTGCGAGTTTCAATGCAGGCGTATAGACAGGCCACGAGGCAGGGAACCTGCATGGTTTTTGGTTAGACAGTCATGGACGAACTGAGGTGTGAGACCCACGGAAGGTATGGCATGTGGTCATACCCTGTACATATGACGATCATTGAGCAAGAAGCAAACACATATTCTGAAAGAGTAATAGGCTCACAGACGGGATCTGGAGACACAGCGCGCATAACGCTTCCTCCAATTATCACCAATTCTCTCGTTCTTTTCCACTACTAAAGTCTTCATGCCAAGCATCTTAAGCCGCGCTGCAACGTCGAGCCCACTCTGCCCGCCTCCTATCACTATGACGCTGGGCTCCTCGTCAACGCATTCAATTTCACGTGCGCGCTTCACGGCCCACTTTCCGTGGTTTGGCTGGTGGTCTCGTCTGGGACATTCTGTTCTGGGCAACCTTTGAGATCTTCCAGTTCGTGACGGACGGTATGGGCCTTCCATGAGCCATCCGCGAGTGGCACAAGCCGGAACACCCCAGATGCAATGCCGACTGTAGTTTCAAATCAAAAAACGCCTGAATCCACGCGATATCAGGGTATGGTCTCTGAAGCTCTACGAGATCTTTCCTGAGTTTGAAAGAAGACAAGGTAAATAGTGGGAGTTGGTCTGCGAGGAAAGTTTTAACGGAAGGGGTGCTCTGGAAGGTGTGGAAGTCCCATGTTAAGGCGAGCATATCGCGCCAGAAGACATCATCGACAAGGAGATCTATGACTGCTGCTGTATTCTTTGACTGCATCGCTTCCGTGAAAGCTGAGAACCATTGACTCGCTACCGCTTGAACATTAACATCGGGAGTAACTGAGCTTCTGAGGTTATCGAGAGTAGGGAGGGCCAATTGGTTCGCCATGGTGCACAGATTGAACAGAAGAGATGATCTTGCGATAATCACCGCTATAAATGCCTTTGCCAGGACGGAGTTCCATCATTCGGCTATACTTCGTGGTCAGATGCTCATATCCATCATGATCATCAGAGTCATGATAGGTGATGCACCTTCTCGAATCTCAAGTGACCTGCCATTTGGAAGTTATTTGGATAACGATAACCTAAAGTTGGCCTAAAGATGTAGCTTAAAGTTGCCACGCTCATCACTGCCACCCAGTGCCATACGGCACTGCTGCCGTGAGCTCAGTCAAATTTCTCTCAAGACTCAAACTGCAACCAAGTAACATTTCTAGGCAGTAGAGAGATATGACCTTTGTGCTCTCTCATACACCCGAAACATACCGCTCGATACCCGTCGTGAATGAATTCTCTAAACCTTGCTGCTCTGCCCGTCGAGCTTTTATTGGAGGTGACATCATGCCTACCCTCTAGAACGGATATTCTCAACCTGGCACTCTCAGTAAGTATCTCGAACTCAATTCTAATTGATCTTTCAATCCGTCGCACAAGAGCAAACACCTGTTCACTAGCACATGCCCTGTGTTGTACGCCCATGTGCACCTCGGTACTGCAGAACAATGCCAGCGAACTTTGTCGATGCTCCGTTCTCGCCCAGACGTTGCACGTCATATCCAGAAACTCTACATTCGATTTTCCTCCGCTTCCTCCGACTATATGGTCGATGTAAATGGAATTGCGATCTCAGCGTTGCTGAGGGAACTTGCGCCAAAACTGGACGCGCTCCATACTTTCATCTGGGACGCGGATGAAATCCCGCAATGCGATGATATGTGGTTCGCCCTACGAATGTCGTATGTCTGATAGGTGGTTCGTCTTTCACCAATAACTTAATTTTGTCACAGGTGCCCACGGCTGCGCACACTTGGTACATGTTACGGATCTGTGATACCCAGCCAACGAAGTCATGTATGTGTGCGACAAAAATGTGTACCATTCACTCATTTTCTCCAGTTGCTGGAATTCAAGAACCTCCGTGGGTTCTCGTTGACCCTGAAATCTGGATACTATACTCATCATACAGATGACTTTCAAGGTCTGTGCTGTTGTTGACATGTGAATTCCTAGTGCTTTGACGCGTTGCAGATGCTCTTTCCTTTCGATAGTCGCCTTTGGGATATGCTAATCCAGCGTTCCCCAGACCTTGAGGAGCTGCATGTTTTAGGTGGACCGTTGATTCTGGACGGAGCAGTGCATCCGCTCTGCAACGCACGCTGGCCTCTTCTACATTCCCTATCTCTAGGAGACCTTGTGTTAGATTGGTCTTCAGGACCAGGACCCATGTCTTCCAAGCGCCCCTTCATAGCTTTTTTGGAGGCTCATCAGTGTCTACGATTTTTTCGTACATCCCGCACTGCACTGAGTCCTCATATCCTCCCTTCACTGGATCCATCCGCATTACCACACCTTACCCATTTTGCTGGTTCGTTAGAGCACCTGCAAGCCCTGGCCCCCTCCCATCCACAAATCACACACTTAGCGATCGAGGAGCCGCTAATCATCCGTGATCTCGCACCTCTTTTAGTTGCAGGGGTATTGCAGAGCCTGCGCTGCCTCACTGAACTTCGCATTGCCTTTATTTTCCATTCTTCATACGAAAGTGGAAACTTGATTAAAAACCTTGTAAGCACTTGCCCTGGACTGACCACGTTGGAGATAACGTGCGCGAGAAGGTCATCCTTCAAAGTTGTATGTTTTTCTCGTTTGCCATCTGGATATCAAGGTCTTTGACAACTCTCAGGACACACTAGCCAAATCCATCAGCTGCCTCCCTCGGCTTCGTCACCTACGGTTGACGCTAGTTCCGGTAGCCACAGGGGACTCATTGCGTGTTTGCGCATCCCATGTCGTACAAGCGATGCCACGCTTACACTCATTTGCACTGACGTTCATTTCCGCCTCGCTTCCTCTACCTCTTACCCCCGTCGAATTTGGCTTGTATGAGGAGAGTGGAAACTACGTTGTTCGTACCGACGAGCATGGGCTCCCTCATTCTTTGAGCTGTACTGAGCGAAGACCTGCGCTACGCCTGCCCTTCACACTTCCAAGCATTCCCATCCCACTAGCTGTGCCGCTACTGGCCTTCTCCTCTTTCACATCCTCCCCACCAAGGGAGAGGAAAATGAGAATCCAACAATTCTTGCTGAACCTCGGTCCAGACACTTCCAAGCATGGTGGGTTAGGTCTTATTTTGGAGCGCAGTACGGCAGGGGATGAGATGAGGGTGCTTACTGTTCTTGTAGCCCTGAGCGGGCTTGCGCTGTGGAGTTTCTTTGCATAGATTTCGGTACAGCTGTCCCCACTTATATCTGGTTTGAACTCGACTCATATTTGTATATTAATACTCGCTGTCCCGACAAACAAAACCGCAGAGCCTGAATAACAGTCCGCCGCCAAGACTTCGTCAGTCATGCTCCACATCACCGCAGGGTCTACACACTCAGCTTACTGAAAGCTGCGATGGTGATTTGCCGGGAATATTGGCACATCGTTTTCATCATGTAGCCATGTGGTTATTTATTCCGCCGAGGGCGACCATGTCAGTACGTATGATCATATCAAAGTGGTTCAAGAAGCTCAAAGTAGGCTAGAAACGAAAGTTCATGTTGCTCGGCTCACAACCTGTTCTAGTGACACAGCTGGGCGCGGTATTTTGGGTATGAATCAACCCAAGTACCGACAGTATTAGCAGGATTTCTGGGCTTATGAACAACCATGCAACGATCTCTCATGCATATGGCATTTTCAATTATCCTCGGCAGACTTTTTATGAGCCCGCATATACAAACTCTTGCTCAACTTGTGCAGATACATGAGTCGTAAATTTTGGGGTTGTAAGTACAATCATATGTATGTATACTTTAGTAAACTCACGCACTGTATAGTTATGGATAACAAGGAGTGCAGCCTGTGCGGGTATCCGTTCAGAGCTCCTAAACATTCGAAGTCATTCCATGTAGTCTGTCCACCTCCTCATAAACTTTTGTCCAGTCACGACAAACAGTCTCGTATCCCCTGATGGCGGTCCCCAGGTTGTTTACGACCGGCTCGATTCTCATGTTGGGGTGACACAAAATTGATTGGCGAAGATAATTCATGCAATGACGAGCGATCAATGATGGGGACCGCATTTCTGCGTAGTTGTCACGGATGATTTCTAGGCACTTGAGCTGGTGAAAGAGCGTCACTGTGTAAAGGTGACTTTCACCCGTGTCTGCATCTTTGATGTGAACAGTGTGTCCTCCGCGCGGAACGAGTTTCGCAAACTCTTCTCCGCCCTCATCCGTATCGGCGCGGTAGTGTGCCGTTTGGTCTACTCGCATCCACACTGGTTCTCCGAATTCCACTTGAAGGGATAGATCTGATATGTGAAATCGTCAGTCAAGCCTGTACTACGGACACGCCAAAAAGCTTTGTAGTACCACGGCTGAGAGCAACTCCTTTGAAATATCTGCTATCGGAAAACCAAGGCCATCGTGCAATAAAATTGACAAGGCCAATGCCTACAACTGTGGCGAGTGTCACTTTAAAAGCAAAGACAAGTCGTCTCATTATTATCTGCAGGGAATCGCGGTAACTTTTGGCGCTTATTATTCAACTACATACACGTCACGGCCCTGTGGCGGTACGGTACCTCGTAGCAGTCACAAGCAGTCAGCTGTGCAATTAATGCCAGAACGAGGTGCGGGGACTGTATCATGGGGTTGCTTCGGATAGGCTACAGATCACTACGTGGCTCGGAGGATTTAGGTGCCATAAAATCGACTTCGTTATGGAAGATCAGCGTAATAAGGACCTGGTGGTGCACCGGTGAGGCCTAGCCTGAGTCCATCAATTGCCAATTGGTTATCTGCGGATATTAGTTTGGGCGTATCAGCCCTATGCCAATGAGGAGCTGGCACTATGTAGTCGGACACTGATATAGATACGCCATCTTCAATGCGGTCAACTTGAATATTAATAATGTTTCCATGGAACAACTACGTAAATGCCAAGGAGTGCAGATAATCTAATCCTGAGGACCATCATAGTAAGTATACCAAATACAAATTTTGACCCTGGGCATTCTACAACTATTGTCTCAGTAGGTACCTTGCTCACACAGTTGCTTCCGCTGAATCGCGGTCGCTACACTTGTAGGTCTCATGCGTCCCGATACCAGTGAAACCGGTGAACGTTTTGGAGCCGTCCTGCGAACCATACCCGAGATCACCCATGCGGATTGCTTGCACTGATGGCTTCGAGGTCATCACCCTGGTCATGGTATCCTGAGACCAACTCTTTCCTTGCGCAACTCGGAAAACTATGAGCAACATTGCAATTATCTGTGGCATGTCATAAGCAGCGCGAATGCCTCTCTATTTGCCAGTGCTCACCTGAACCTGAGTCAGCGCTTCAATAAATGTCGCAGAGATAGGATTGTTTAGAAGGAAGAGGGTCAAAAATGCCACCGAAAACGCGGAATAAAGAGCGGCGGATTCAATGATCATCGCGGCAATCGACGTATATTGAGTGCCGTAGCTAGAGCCAAGAACTTTGGAAATGCGATGACGATATGTGAGCAGACGAAGTACGATAACGATCGTGATGATGATGTTCAGTGCGAGTGAGAGGCTGAGATATGGAACGGTGTAGTTGATGTTAGTCGAGGAGAAATATGGGGAATTGGTGGTGACTTGAAGCAGCCACATTATACCCATAGCTAACCGATGCAATGGTGAGCGTCCGATACAGCCACACAGAC
The DNA here is from genome assembly GCA_016628565.1 of Suillus placidus. Classification (NCBI taxonomy): domain Eukaryota; kingdom Fungi; phylum Basidiomycota; class Agaricomycetes; order Boletales; family Suillaceae; genus Suillus; species Suillus placidus. The sequence goes on along the minus strand of JABBWD010000274.1, from coordinate 17,101 downwards.
ATTCCAAGGAAGCAACTAACCGACGGATGCAGCGAACATCAGACCAGGGAATAACATGATGATCCACATTGGCACCATACACCCTCTGTAAATTACCATACAGCGCCAAACCTGCACAGAGATATCAGGGATACCATTTTCAACGTCGAATACTTCTACTCACGACCAATCCATCTGAAAGAATCATCGTTAGAAAACCACAGACGTTTCCAAGATTGTCCACAGGAATGCCGAACATGTTGTTCTCAAATGCATTCGGACCACCCGGATAATTGCGATATTGAATAAATGCGAGTTGCGTGAAATTGGCCAGCGCTGCCATAAATAAGGTGCTAAGGATGAAAGTCGTGGTGATGTACATGAGTAGAGGCAGGTGCTTTTTGTAGTTCGTGCGGTTCATCTGCCGCAAAAGGAGGTGGAAGCACATGAAGTACAGTGCGACGTCAATGCCATATGCAACGGCGCTGACCACTGCACCTTGCAGCCAACCTTTCTCTGCGAGAAGCGTTTCAGACGATTCGTCTGGTGTCCAACTAGACAGCATGATGGATCAGATGATGTACAGAATAAGTCGATGAGTCCTTCCGGAAGAACAATGATCTGGAGTGAGCGAGAGCGAGTCACGATCATGATATGTTAGCACTTCGTTAAATAATACTAAAACGTATCCTTTGTCACAGTCGTTGGGCGCCTTAAATGCGTGTGGTGTTTTCAAGAACGACGTGGTCGGATTAATATGCCCAAAGGTGGAATTGCAAAATCAAAAGGAATTGCTTAGCCTGCTAGATCTGTTCATGGATGAGCTGGACAGCCTTGTTGCCCACCTTGGTGATCAGAATGGCTTTGCTCTTCTGGGTCACTCCTGGGGCCTGGGGAGCGATGTTAGGGGCGCACTATGCCAGCCACAGACACCCTGTGGGTCTCAAACACCTCGTCCTCACTAGCGGAGCCCCGTCCATGGCACTGTGGGAAAGAAGTACTGGCCAGCTATTGAACGCGCTGCCGGCGGATGTGAGGGGGACGATTGAGAAGCACGAGAAAGAAGGGTGGTAAACGCGGAGAGGTACCCCGATACAGATGATAGGCTCAAGGGATTATTCTGTCTTGAATAAATTAATATTGGGAAGACGCACAAGTAATTTACAGGAGCCAATTTGTGGAGCTTTTTCTTCGTCTGAATTCGGGACAACTTTGGTTGGGCAACTCGGCAGCACTAGAGACTGAACGATTTCGTTGTATTGAACAGGCTCGAATTTGAAAGTGAAAGCATTTAAAACCCAGAAGGGTCATCGAACCACTCGGTTAATGCATAGTTCCGAACTTCCGCAGATGCGTTCAGCGACAACAGATTGAGGCGTACGAAGTAGTGTGTCAGTTTAGTCCCAATGCGCCCTCCACTGCAACCACTTCTCGTGGTACTCTTCGAGTGCAGAATTTGCCTTGCTCCAGTCTCTGCATACTAATGTGTCCCCCATTCTGTCCTTCTCGTAATCGACGCTCAGAAAGTCTCCCATTTCCAGCGTATGTGCAGGGTCACACATAAGAGTCTGCCGAAGATAGTTGAGACAGTGGTGTGCGTGATGTGTGGTCTGGGGTTTGTCACGGTTGTAGTCGAGGAGAGCTTGCTGTAGCATCCACAAACAGTGAAGCTGATGACCGAAGACCAGCACGAAAACTCGGTGCTCTGGTCCTAGATGGGTGCGACCAATTATTTTCGGCCAGCTTGGGAGTCTCTCCCACTCCAGTTGAGATTCTGTGTCAGATGCGTTCAGAGCAAAATGCACACTCTCGTGAAGAGTCATCGCGACGGCTTCATGCGTGAGATCAACAGGAAATTCCCACGGGTAATCGTCGCCAGCGTAAGTGTATTCTATAGATTCTAAATTGCTGAGGTCAGTCCATGTTCTTGCTTCAACACGTATGGGAGGTACTCGCGATGTTGTGCTGGTTGCAGTCGGATGCGGGCATGCCACACGGTGACAAATATACTAAGCATCCCGAACATCCATCCAACTACCAGTTCTCTGCGGGACATCATGGATATCGATTACCTGCAGGTATCAACGTTCTTGACTCCTGATTATGGCAAGTAAGTCCAGAAACTCTGCTGATATATGATTAGCACAGTCCACGAGTTTGCCACAGCCTCTTACATTTGATAAGAATACGAGGAAAGACTATCCCTGGATTCCTAACCAACGCACTTCCGAGTCATTTAGGTAACCCTTCGCCAAGCTGATGTTTAAAAGGGCCCAGCTACCAATCTCATCTGGCACAAAACATCCCATCTTAACCAGCGAGCCTTAGCTAACAGTATAATTCAATACCATGATCGTACTCAGCATCAGCTTCTACATCTTACTCTTGTCTGTGCCCTTCGCGCGAATCCCGGCAGCTGTCGCCAATGAATGTTCCGGGAATAATGACGACGTGGATCGTGCAGGCTGTGAGTAGGCTCCGGCAATGGTGTGGGACATGGCTGACGAACCTCTAGCAAAGGCTGCACTGTCATGCTTTTAAAACCTCGATGCAGCGGGAAGGTTAAAAGTTGATGTAAAGAATAATGGAACAGCAGACGGAGTCATCTTGTATATGATCTCCATACACATGATAGTGACAGTAGCCCTCAACAACAAATTATTTCACCAGTTTATTGTTTGAGTGAGCAGCGAGAAATTATGCTACTAAGACTGTACTTGATGACTACCGCAGAAAATGAGCGCCGCGGCAGTGGAAGGAGCATTGGGACTAGTATAATAGTCATTGTAATCTCGCACAGCACTAACTGACTCAGGCTGCATTCAAATTGAATGTCCGTGAGGGATTTTCTTTAGTACCGTACTATGTCGTGCGACTTGGTATGGCAGTCACGTACATTCTTGCGAGGCTGATGCCTAGCAACAATATTTGTAGGCGCTGCTCGAAGTCTCGATCGAACTGCCCGCTGAAGTTTGAACTTGGCAGGACAGGTAAGTTAATCACCGCTATAAAGTAACACCGATCGTCTGATTTATGATTTGGTCATGCAGTTAATCTCTAAGTCCTGCGCGCGACTTACGTAGCCGTAGTACTGATGCATGTCTTTGGCTCAAACTTTAAGAGTTCAACGTTCAGGGTCCAGACCTGATTATGGTGCGAGTACCGAGGCCTGACTCGGAGGTCTCCGAGTCATAGCAGTTGGGCGCCTGTCGTGCGATAGGCAGGGCCACCGTGACAGGATCATCAGTACGAGATGCCATTAAGGAACCTACTGACCATGTGAGTGGTGAAAGTTCAGTCAAACGGCATGCTCACTCCGTGAGTCCATTTTGATGTGGATCAGGCCCTAGACGCTTGAAGCAGTGCATGACTCGGAGGTCATACTAGTTCGGATACCGTGACCATCTTACCTCCACCGTATCAGTACCAGTGCAAACAGATGGGCCATGATTCATGGGAACTTCAAACCCTGATTATTGGGAAGATTCAGGTTTAGAAGATAGCAGAAGTTACTCAAATCACCTCGGAATGATGGACAAATTTGATTGGAGCTGGTAATACTACAATGTATCACTAACTCAGTCAAGCTCCATATCGACCTCTATGATAGAACATTATATCGGGGTCACAGGCTAGTCTGCAGCTTCGAGTTCTTCTTCTATACTGATCGCCGCATTCGCATGTTTGGAGTTTCGGATGAATATATTTTCGAAGACCAAATTGCGAAATCATTGATATTACTACATAAATCATTCCTCGAAAAATCATGTATAGCGCTGGTACGACTGATACGAGGATCAACCTCCCAAACACCGCCGTGTCATGGACACAGCCGGAATAGTCCAACTGAAACGTTGAAACATCCTTCTCGTGTATAAAGGGTTGCATCCTGGTCGTTGCTAGCTCGCTCTACGTCCCACCCGTTGAACTTCCAATGACTGAAGTTACAGGTGAAGTAAATTTCAAAGTCGGTGACGACACGTACCAGACTTGGTACAAAATCGTTGGGGATCTCGCTTCGGGTGCACACCCTCTCATCGTGTTGCACGGCGGCCCTGGCATCTCGCATGAGTATATGACACCTCTCGCTGAAATCCACAACAAATGTAACATCCCCGTCATCTTTTACGACCAGATCGGTATCGGCAAGTCCGTTTTTGAAGGTGTGGCGGAGAAGCCCAAAGAGTTCTGGACAGTCGATTTATTCATGGATGAGCTGGACAATCTTGTTTCCCACCTTGGTGTGCAGAATGGCTTTGCTCTTCTGGGTCACTCCTGGGGAGCGATGTTAGGGGCTCACTATGCCAGCCACAGACACCCTGTGGGTCTCAAACACCTCATCCTCACCAGCGGGGCCCCGTCCATGGCACTGTGGGAAAAAAGCACTGGCCAGCTGCTGAACGCGCTGCCAGCAGATATGAGGGAGACGATAAAGAGGCACGAGAACGAAGGGACAACGGATAGTCCTGAATATCAAAAAGTGATGGGGATCTTCTATGAAAAGCACGTTTGCAAGACCCCCTGGCCAAAGGTGATGGAGACGTCCTTTGCAGCCATGATGCAAAATCCCACCGTGTATCACACGATGTAGGTGATGTCTTGACGTACCTTTCTGACATGTACTGATCATTATTGCTAGGATTGGACCGTCAGAGTTCACCATTACGGGCACCCTAAAGTCGTGGTCGTGTTTAGATCAGATTCACACGATCACAACTCCTACTCTCCTCACCAACGGTGTCTTTGACGAAGCGCAGGACGTCTGTGTCAGTCCTTTCTTCCACAGAATCCCACGTGTGAAGTGGGCGCAGTTCTCGCAACGTCACATGCCATTCCTAGAGGAGGAGGACCAGGCGAGATATTTTCAAGTGGTGGCTGAATTTCTGACGTATCCTTGAATCCTGTAAAATATAACTAAGATTGAATGCACGGGAATGGAATGACCAGATTACCACAGTGATTTCCTCCTTCCACGGGTATGGCGAAGGATCTCAAGGCATTATTCTGTTGCACCTCCAGGAGAGCCTGGCCCAGCTACCAGACGTAGTACTAGTAGTACTCAGTCATTTGGCCATCACGGCACTGTCTCGCCTGAGTCTCATTTCTCCATCGATCTTGACGGTTGGAATTTCCAGCGCTTTAAAACAACTGCGCATTAATGAAGTGGCAAACTGGAATATCTGATTGAGACTGTCAGGATGATGTGCATTAAGACTTTGGTTGAGTGAGTATGGAATTTGCCGAACGCACAAAAGGAATAATAAGGCTTGAGCTAAACGCAGTACTTCTATGCATTTACAAAAGACATGGAAAACATACTTTCAATCGGGGCAGGCGTCGCTCTGCGCGTCGTGCTCGACGTTGCAACAGGCAAAGATCACAAACTCATAGGTTTGTTTCGAGCAGTCTTTGATTTTTTTTCAAGTATATCTAATCAACTTCACTGCAAGGCATACTTATTGGACTCTGGGAAGGCGTCGTGCTCTCACACTTCCTCTCGAAGCATACCCGTTCTCGATCGAGGTCAAAAGACCCATACCTCGCCCTTGCTACGCGCATGGCAATTGACATTTACTTATCACACTCGCTTTCTCGCTTTGCCCTCACATGCGCATGGACGCTGGTCGGGCTCCTCCTTGCAGACGTTGCTCCCGGAATATGGCGTGATACAGGACTGAAGAGTGTCTATAAGGCACTGAGGAGGGAGGTCAGAGCTATAATGAAGGCCATGCCGCGATGGAAAGTCAAGAACGACTTGCGAGTACCGAAGATTTCCATCAAATATCCCGTGCGAGGCTTGTTTACACGTGCTTCGCCATCATCTGTTGTTTCGAGTACCCGCGCTGCACCTCCCGCTTCACCCTCCCAACAAATACACAAAAGACGCAACCCACCCGGGACGTACCCTGGCCGTCCTGCCCTTTCCGAGACGAACTCTGAGCTCAGTCGCGTACGCGAAATCATCCCAGGTCCATCCCCAGCATTCATATCAACCACCGTTGATCCTGCATGTCTTCCACCCGTCGACCTGCACTCCCAACATATTTCACACCTCTCCGATGCTGGGCCTTTGAGACATGACCCTGTAACTATTCATGATGACAGCTGGGTGCATGTTAGTGCGTCTTCACATTCGCCAGAACAAGGGCATGACCCAGAGCTAAGTGCACTCGATATTCTTCCACTTACATCTGAAAGCCAAATCATCACCGCAAACGTCGAAGTTGTCTCCCCAACACCTCGCATGCATATTAGCTCCCTCCCAACAATCGTTGCTCACTCAGTCCCACTGCCAGAATCACGGCCTGCATCAGTCATGGGCAGCGTCCTCTCCCTATTTGGCGCAAAGAGTATCTTGAGCCGCGCGCGCGGCGACAAGGCCAGGTCGGATGTCGGAATTGATGCTACTCAGCATCAAGCAAGCACGACTGAGTGGGAGCGTCCAACTGCTGGACAAGAACAGCACCAGCCTAGCGCGGTGACGGGACACCGCCGCATGGGCTCAGGCCCTAGACCCTCAATGCTCAGGCATGTCGATGATGACGATGAATCGGTGGGGGGTTCAGTGGTAGGGAAAGGCGCAAGAACCGAGCCCATCTTCGGTGGTAGGTCAGAGTCTTTGTTGGGTACTGGAGGAGCAGCTTTTGTAGGCGCCGAAGTGATTGCACCCGAAGCTTTTGTGGGTGGGTTTGCAGTGGAATGTACCGGGAACGAGTCTGGCATCCAGTCATACATTGCGTCTCAGCCTCTGTCTGCACTAGGACAATCTAATGTGCTGTCTCAAAACCCACCCGTGTACCTCTCTCAGACACTCACCCCTCCTGACGCTCCAACCACGAGGTCTACGATTACCAATCCCCAAGCTCTCGTGGATCTGTCTCAGCCATCCAACATTGATAGTATCCCAGATGTCAACATCCACACCATTGTCGACAATCCCCTCCCAAACCCCATCCACAATGCAGACGACCTTGCCAGCAACCAAAATCCTGCTCTTACTGCCGCTCAAAAACCAGAAAAATCAGGAAAGCCAGAAAGGAAGAAGAGAGGACCCAGGAACGCCACGCAGGCAGCCTCCCAGAGCGCCACACCCGGTCCACCTGGAACTACTCCCCAAGACCAACAGCAGACCTCTGCCCGTGCTCAAACACCAGGTGCTGACGCAGGCTCTGCATCAGATCCCCTTCCCACCTCAGATGGTCCAATGCAAGATGCGGCTGTTCCTGTGCAGCGTACGACGGAGATAGACACAGACACAACGAAGCACAGGCACGTCCGTGGGGCGCAAGGCCTCGACTTCCCAGACAGCAGCCCCAACTCGCCGCCACCGCCCTTCAAGGAGGTGGCGACGCCTATCGAGCCGACTCTTCTTACCCCAGAGCAGACCGAACGCGAGTCACTGCGCGGGGAATTCTTGATGAGGGAGCTGAAGCAGCTGGAGATGCTTATCGCGAAAGCGGAGAGTGGGACGGGGCGGGGAAGTCCAAGTGCATTGAGTGTGGAGAGGCTGAATGGGCTTAAGGAGAAGCTTGGGATGGTCAGAGGGAGAGTTGAGAGGAGGGTTTATGAAGGTGCTTCTTTGATTTGAATTCTTTTGGCTTTGGGCACAGTGCTGAATCTTCCCCATTCTCTTCCCATGCACAGACCCCTCCACTGAATTTGAAACCCCACCCCAACTCACCCTTTCAGGTATCGACGGCCCGTCAGCAGTTGACCTTGTGCATACTGCCATTGTAGATATGCTCCTGGAGACGCCCCACGCAGAGCCATTAGCGGTCGTTGGATATATCAACAAGCAGAAGAAAGGAGCCGGCAAGGCAGGTGATTTGAAGAACGCTGTTGTAGATTGGGTGAAAGAGTGAGTTTTTTTCGCGTTGGTCCAGCCGCCTTTTAGCAGATGGTTTTTATTTTTATTTCTTCTTCCTTTCTATGTGGCTTCACACTAATGCCTCACCTTGCAGGAACAAGTTCAAGGTCCGGAATGACACAGGAACGCCATTTATTCTGAATATCACGTTTTAAATGTTCGCGTGTTTCGCGCCCATTGAATACCATGTCCACGACGCTTTCACCACTAGTGCGCGTCGTGTTCGCAACGACCCCCACGCATGTTTTGTATATGTGGATCCTATCACGAACTACGTCGATCATTCAACCATACAAGTACCCTACCCCACCAATCACGCCACGACATTGATATCTTACCTATACCACGTACTCGATTTCATCACCTGGAAACAAACATTGCTGGATAATGCTATCTCCATTCTTTATGCTGTGATTTATAGTCGCTCACAGATACGCGGTACAAGTACTGTATCCTGTTGTATATAGTTTTTTATGTTGTGCGAATAATCACTTCAATGTGTTTCTGGTTATGCTCTGTATGATTTGCGGGGCTGCTACATAGGCATGTGATTGGATTGCACATGGGCAATCAAACACTTCGGACTCCGGAGCACCAAAACACCCGCAGTGTGCGTCGGGCTTCATGAGATGGACAAAGAATTTGCACATGCACATTTATGTCTTCAGTGTCTTTTGTCGGGTCATCCATTAGCTAACCGCCAAATATCAGAGTTAGTGACTTTAGGTTCAGATACTGAGTATCAATAAACATTGGAGTACCTCTCCTACGTCTAGATAAATTACAGAGACGGGGTTTAGGGCTGATGTATGAGCCTTAACGCGGAGCAAGGAAGACTATCGAAAGTCTCTTTTGAGTGCAGAAGGCCTATCAGCCTGTGATTATTCGCTTGCTTGTTGTGTCGATAACACGGCGTGTTCTGGACATCCCAGCGATTATGGTACTGCGGTAGCCTGAGAGGCTACTCTCGCACCTCTCGAAGCAGCTCAACTTCCCATACACTGTGCGCACTTGCTGTGCTCTGGTAGCTCGCTTCAGCACCGAAGCGCAGATAATGTGGGTAAGGCCGGGGCTGATTCTGTAGGCCTCTTGGAGGAGACCTCGATCGCTTTTTCAAGGCTACGAAGGCCCCACATCCATGCGGCATGCGGTTCTGCTATAAATTCAGCTTGTCTCTGCGTATTCCATCAAAATCGTGGGGCTCACCTCTCGCAAGAGTTTCACGATGTACCCCAACATTCTGTCCCTCATTTACGTTTTATACGTACTTCATATTTCGTGTGCCGCCCGCGTCATTGTTAAAGACACAGGTGCGAATTATGTTCTAGCTCAGCTGAACATTGATAACCTGTGTAAAGAAGTTGCCCCAGAGATGGCTGGTGTGGATTTTCAGATGTCGTCCGTAGCTATTATCTGATCCCTGTGCTAGTTCCCGCTGCCGACACTCAGGATGGAAGACTGTGGATAACAGCCGTCTACGACGAAATAATTCCAAGTAAAGGCAAGAAGTCATAGCTCGTTGCGCAGCGGCCTGAACTGATCGCCCGCAGTCCGCGCTGATGGTCGGCATACGGTAGAGGCTCGAATGACGCCCCTCGTCGGTGCTCTTTGGCAAACAGGGATTCATCAGGAAGTGTCACCCAGCCGAGGTAGATAAAATTGCTCGACTTGTTCTTGAGCTACCATTTCTGCTTACTACAGCAAGCAACAACAGGGCAAATGAACCTGAACCGACACCGATCGCTGTTTCTTTTCGGAAGACGGAGGGAATAGCTTCAAAACTATGTGAGCCTATATGAATGATCGCTTGACTGGTGCTTACTAACAAAAAATCATAGCGGCTGTTCAACGTGCTGAGGGACCTGTATCTACACATGCCTTGGGATTGCTATTTCAAACCGCCGTTCACGAGAAGATCTCCGATTCTTAAGGCAAGCGGTATAGCCACTGGATGGTTGATCGAGAGTTTTACGTGCCCTTGCGCAATAGACTGACAACAATAGCATTTCATTCGTGAAGGGCATCACAGCAGTTGAAAAGCAGCATTGGAAGGTTCTCATAGCTGGCTTCGGAAAGAATGTTAAATGGGAGGATTTTCGTCTAGTGATTTTCAACTACTTACCATTCTGTACAACATCTCCAAGCGGGTGTCTCAATAGCGAGTCACATCTGCGTTAGCATCAGGACAAGACTGGAAGCTCGGTACTCGGGTGGGCTGTAAAGTTGAAGGTTCAAGATATTTACAGGTCTTGCCACTTTGAAGCACTGTCATTATTCCGGTCTGAGTGCGCGCGGCATTGAGGACAGTCCGCAGCTACTGTTTTGTCACGTTAACGGTCAACCCCGACGATCGTGTGCTTGCGGATGAGAAGGTCTAGTGACTCAAGGTTGTAGTTATTATCCCCAGGAGTATTAAATGACCCATTCGATTCAAATCCTATATGTGCAGACTGGAAGTAGAAGCAAATGTACAGTACGTAGTAGTACCATACTAGGGGCTGGCGTAAGTTGACCAAATTAAAAGTTCGGATCCCGAAGAGGAGTACATAATGCAAAACACTTTTCCGGGCGCTTTTCTAACATTCACTGCTTTGTTGTCGTGGGGCATGGGGGTATTGAGAACTCAGAAGATGACCTATCGATTTGCTATCGATGACGAAAATACTCGAGATAAAGCACCGTGATTTGGCTTGAGAGAGGGCACGTAGTCAGGCAGGAACGCTCGGAAGGCGTACATGGTAAGCCCGACAGTCGAACCCCAACTTGTGCGCTAAGTTTTGCTAGTGGAAATTGTGACGAGTGTAACTTATACGGTCTTTGAAGACCGTCTTTCTTGCTTGCAAGCGGCCATGGAATACAGTTCACACTGCACACCAGATGTGTATAGGTGTTTCCGGTGGATTGGTTGTGATCATGCACTGAGGCCCGGCCGATGGCAAGACAAATCAAAACTCCGTAATCCCTACAGACTGCAGGGCACAAAGCGACACGATAATCGGACATGGCATTTATGTACAGAGTCCAAATGGGCAACTTCCTGAAGCAAGGATGACAACCGGAATGATGACGCCCCATTGCAAACATAATCAGGAAGGGACGACTATCTTCCTTCTATGTGGTCTAACTAGGGGAGAGCAGTCACGAGTCTAGCTGACGGCTCATGATCTTGCTCAGCATCATGATTGATCCCATAAATATCATCCCAGGCAAGGTGACGCGACTACATCCTCTTACAGTGAGAGGGTCAACTCTTGGTTTCCCCTAGGCAGACGAGAGCGAAGGGAGACAGTTGTTCCTTCTTTGCCACTGATACTGAAAACGGCTCCAAGGACGGATTGCGCGCATCTGGGAGAATTTTGTTGCAGTCTCGAATGAGAGGCAGGTGCGGTTCCTCTTTTGTTTTTTCCGCTCGTGGTCGTTAAATGGCTACCACTAACTCTCAGGCATCAGCACCAGTTGCGCGCTCATGATAAACTGAATACATGACGCTCGTAGTGCATATAAACTCTCGCGCGCAGCGGCGAGTTATCATGAACCGTACTCGGATGTGAGCCGGTACCTCCCTTTGCGATGCCCAAAGCTGCTGTGTTAGGAAACGAACATGGTTTCTGCACTTGGTAACTTGAATTGCTCGTAGATTATTCAATTTATTTTCATAGTTCGATACTCCGAATATCACCCCACAATAGTCATCATAAATTAGATAGAGTACCACGTTACATGTATGATACAACAAGTGTAATTATCTTTGCCAACATCGCCATCACTCTCGTCGAGATTACATCAAGAACAGCAAGGAAGGTGGGTATCCTTCGGGGGTATCGCATCTCGTACAGTCTCCATTACACTGTTATCACAGTCCAAAATTGCCCAGTCTCAGAACGAATCGAAAAATTGTTACTGCACCATCAGCGTCAGCATCACAAGAACAGTCATACATGTGAAGAGTTTTTTATTGAAACCAAATAAACTCACTCTGCATTGAACTCTTTCAATAGCTTTTCCGCAGCTTTCTGCTTGTTCTTCGTATAAGGCACTGTGACTTCGATCGGTCCAGCGTCCTGCCGCTCAAGAAGCAAATCGACGATCGTATTCGTCAGCGCGCTGGTGAATTCCTGAGCATTTTTTCCGGAAGAGGAGACTTTGCAATCGGGTGGCGGGCGTGTGGGTGGATCTTTGTTCGTGGTTAACATGAGTAGAGGTAAGACAGTGTAAGATCTATGGAACATAAACGTACCAGCGAAAATAATCCTTGACATTCTTGCTTTCACGGCACTCAGACGGGCCTGAATTTCGGAAAGACTTTGTTTATCAGAAGAGTTCAGTGTCTCCCGTGATTCCTCGAGTCGAGCCACTTCCTTAAGGAGGAAGGCATTACGGTGGATTTCAGCCTCTTTTTGTTCGAGGGTAAGATGTGTTGACTCTGGTGTAAGGACAGAGCCTGGAGATAAAGCTTTGGCTTGGTTCGGGTTGATATAGGCAAATAGACGCACCTGTGTCTTGAGTGTTACCGCCTGCGACTTGGGTATCACCGCCTGCAAGTTTGGCATCCTCGCATGTGGCGTGGCTCTCATTACACGTTCCTTGATTACCTTCCCCGTCTTCTTGCTCTTGACTATCTTTCATTTTCTCTCGAGTACTTTCTCCTCGTTTTGGCGTATCTGCACCTCGGGCATGATCCCCAGAGTCTTGAGAAGTCTCAGTGTTCTCGTTAGTACCCTCATCTGCTTTTTGTCCACCAACGTCATTCACATCTCCGATATTTTGGTTTATAATTGCGCCTTCTCCTGTGGCGACCTCCTCCAGCCCTGTTTCTTCCGCGCCGCCCTTGGCACCCTCACCTCTCGAGCCCTTCGCGACCTGTTCGCCTGGCCCCTTCCCATCATCAACGCCTACACCAAAATTCACCCCACGCAGATGCACAGGAGAGTCGAATTCTTTAAATGGCGGTGGCGGATCGTTATCAATATCGACACCACTGGTATCTAAGACATTAAAATCCCCCGTGGCAGATCCATCACACGCCCCTGCACCTGGGAAGATTGGGTCTGGTTCGGTAGCTGGAGATTTGAGGCCTGGCATGGGACGAATTGGGTTCGCAGGGTCGTAATCGGTAGGGTTGCGGACGGAAGTGGATGTAAGACCTGGGCTTGTACACCTCGATTTGGGTTTGGGCGTGGACGTCTTGGATGGGGGCATCGGTGTGTGGTTCCTGGAGAGAGGTGCAGGTGTGGAAGTCTTGGATGGAAGCGCGGGTGCGGGAGTGGTTGAAAGGGGTTCTGCTTTGCTGGATTCCAAGTTCGGCTGCAAAGTTGGGGTCGTCTGTTTGGACCTCAGGGGTGGCGGTTTGGTCTGGGGTGCCGAAGCTGGCGCTGTGTTTGGGAGAGTAGCAGGCGTTGGGTTTGGGAGAGTAGCGGGCGTCTGGGACGGGAAAAGTGGGGTACTCAACCCAAGCGCTGAGCTTGTTCGCACACCATCACTGCCGGAATGCGCTTGAGGCGTACCGGAGCGCTGAGGCATCTGCCCGCCTGCCCGTATGGCAAACCCACCGATTCCAGCGGCACCATCGGATAGAATAATCTGTTCAGGGTGACGAAGCCTCGAATGTTCCCATTTGCTGCTGGCCTGGTGTCCTGTCGAATTCGGCTGGTTACCGGAGGTAGGCTGGATTTGTGCCTGTCCCAACACCCCCGCCGAGCTCGCCCGTTGATGGGGTGGCGCGCGTACTTTCCCAAGATCAGGGCCTTGGTCCTGATCAACTTCCCCGATGCCCGTGCGAGTGTTTTGGCTCCATATGCCCGCGCTCAAGGTGGATAATAGGTTCCTTACACGGGAAGCAGGACGTGATTCTAGTGGTAGAACCGGCGGCGCATGGGCAGAGAGATCAAACTCAGAATCCGGGATGGGAGGAAGAGTTCTCATGTGTGCGCGGGGGGTAGGGGAGATGATTTCGGATGTGGCTGTTATTTCGAATGCGGCTACAGGTGGAGTGAAGTCGAGCACGCTGAGGTCTGGATCTTGCATGTGGGACGGCACGGCGGTATGTACCCGGTCGTCATCTGGAATCGGTATAGGGTCGTGCCTCGAAGGATCAGAATCAGAACTGTTAGAGAGAAGGGACGGGCGGTGAGAGGGCGAATCTGGGTTGAAAGAAGGAGGAAAGTCAGGGTCGACATCGATGTGAATGAGGGCCGGGGAGGGTCCTAGAAGAACTTCACGCGTAAGAGTATTCGTCACGGAAGGGGACACTTGGCTGGAGGGCGAGCCTGATGTTGAGCGTCTCTGCAGGATCGGGGCTGGGGAAGCTGGCGGGGCAGCGCGCGTGCTCGACACTATGCTGGATGCTGGAGTACGAGACAAAAAACCCGGTACAGGATTTGAAATAGTTATGTTTGGGACCTGTATATCATTCTCGATCCTCCATCGTGGCATGGACCTCATCATAGCTTTGACATCTTTCCTTAGCGCCCTGTATACATGCCTCAGCCCTGTCTCTCGCCACACGCTGGGCGCTACGTCAGCAAGGAGAAGCCCAACAAGTGTCCATGCGCCAGTGAGGGCAAAACGGATCAGCGAGTTCGTGAGCAAAAAGTCGATAGCGAACCGAGTAGCAAGGGCAAGATATGCATCATTGGGATTTCGCGGATTTTTATGGAGGAAATGCGAGAGCACAAACCCTTCCCAGAGCCCGATGAGTGTACCTTGAATAATAATAATTAGATGGGCCATATTAACATTCTGCCTGCTACTTGTAACAAGACGCACCGGTGAGCCTATAATCACTGTCAGTCAAGATGTCGATGACGGCGCGTAGAGCGAGCCCAACACCGATGGCGATAACATTATCCATACTACCACATATGCCGTGGACGATGACGAGCCCAATTAGCTGAGTGGATCTTGCAGCCCTTTAATTTGTGATCGAGCAACGATCCGATCGCGAGTCGAGGCTTCAATTATTGCACGGACCTATGTGCACAAACACGAACAAATAACTTCACGATCCGATCTGGGTGTTGTCACGAATCCGCGACAGCGAACTGGTTTTCATCAATTTGCTTCTACCGTGCCCTAGCAAATCCCCCCATCGACAGACTTTCTGGTACAGGCCCACCGCAATCATACGTTTTGTCCTCTGTGACAACTATCTCAATCTCTCCACCCACTCTAAACGTATCGTAGAAATCAATGTAACATCTACTTTTCGCAGGCACTCCATTGATCATCACATTTTTCACGTATGCGGGCACACCGTCGGGTATCGGGTACGCCACAGACGCAGGAGAGTAGTTGGTAACAGTTACCGTAGTGCTGGTGTTGAGGTAGGTGTTGTGGATAGTATATTTTGGCGTGAAGGGGGAGACAATAAGGTAGTGCGTCGTTGAGGGAACTGCATCCCGAGTTAATTTCATGGGTGGGTGAATGAATGAGAAGCATACCTGGGTACAGTCCTAAGAGATGGAACCCCAGGAGTGTTGCCATTGCGGCCTGATCGTCGTTTCCAGGAAGACCCGCGATGCCTGGGTCTAATTCAGCATCACTCCATATCAGCTAGCTTCTCGAATCTTACCGATATTAAAATTGTTTATGACAACATCGCGGACACGGTCAACGGAGCGCCAAGGTTGGTTTGCATAGTGGTATCCGATGGGTGTCTGCTCCACGGGTCAGTACCGTTTCAACCTCGTATATCAGAGACTAACCTGAAAAGAAGGCTCGTTACCTGGCAGGTAATATCCGTCCTGGATGTCAACAAGGTAAATGTTAGTTAGGACGACCCGTAGGATGGATGGACTTGCCTCAAAGAAATGGTCGAGTCGATTCGTGAACGTAATATTTCCTCCCATGAGCTCAATCAAGTGCCCTGTGTCATGCGGTGCATACCTGTCGTTTTTCCTCATAAGGCATCCAACATGTCTCTACGCAAGAACAGAGGCACCCACCAGCTATACTCCCACGATGATGATTCGTAGAACCCGCTCTGGTTATCCTCCTGAAGCGAGCACTCTTGAGTGGTCCTGGTATCCTTCGACGAGCAGTCGACAGGGTCGGTGTTATAGAAGGTTCCATTTGAGAATCTCTTCTGCATGAATCCTGCGATGACAATGTCAGGATTGACGTCCCTATAACTACATTGACTCACATACCTTGGTATCCATCACTGTCCACAGTTGCGTCCCAGACATTGCGGTACCACTGTAAAGTTTGCGATCAGCGACTTTGGACACCACTGTTCGCTTACATATGATCGGTTCGTGTAGTATTCAACATCATCCGTTTTGCCAAGCACTTGTGCCACCTGGCGAATACCGAAGTCCTGGAATGCGTACTGGAATAGACACAGCCGGGTCTTGAGATCGAAACATCAGCATTGATCGCAGAGAATTTACCTCAAGAGTTCTGCTTCCCTCTCTGGTCTGTCTACCGGTGCGCCCAGTGTCTAGGAACAGCAAAATGTACGTAGGAAAATTGCCTGCAAATTAAATTCAGCGCGCATACCTAGTAAACACTAACGAAGTCACGCACTTGTAGACATCCACCTGCCTGCCCATTGTATTCCATTCGGGCGGATTCACCTGCCCGTCCGTGACCAGCGCAGCATACAGCTCGTCAAGGTCGATCCCCAGCGCTTGCGCCTCATTGTGATAGTTCACCGCAAATTGTGCGACAATGCTGTCACCACTTGACCCGCCCTGCGTCCACCCAGGAAGGTTGTTCGCGCGGCATTCCGGCATCCAGCCAAGTTTACGCCAGCCGTCGATGTAGGTGTCCACGATTTGTGCGAATTCGACTGGGGAGTGAAGAGTCATGAGGGGGTAAAATGTCCGGAACTGCACATGTAGGTGAGTAAAATTCTGACATTACATCATTGCTGCCCACCGTGTCCCAACTACAGTAAAGAGAGTCAAAGTAGAATGATGTCGTGTTCGCAAACGCGCCTTGAGTTTCTAGAGTAGCATTATTCTGCAGAAAGACAGTTAACTCAACTTCGCTACAACGTTTTACAACCTACAGGAGTCAATGACGCTCGGTAGAGCGACGAATACAGCATCTCCGTCACATTAGGGGTGTGTTTACAACATCAATCTCGATCTTGCTGAGCTTCTCCTGCCAGAGAGCCTTGGACGCCTTCTGGATTTCCTCAAAGGAACTTGTGCCAATTTCCTCCTCGGCATTGGCGCAGGCCTGATCCGTCGACACGAATGAAACGCCCACGCGAAGGATCACTTCCTCTGGGTTACCCTCATATGAGAA